>CABFKO010015055.1:0-10218 GCA_901766855.1 Panagrolaimus sp. ES5
CGCTCCTGCCGCTCCTTAACCCGCTCCCGCTCCCAACGGCTCCCCTTATATGGGAGCGCTCCCGCTCCCAGGAGCGCTCTTAGGAGCGGGAGCGGGAGTACACTGTTTGCCGCAAATAAATTTTTGAAAAATGCGAACAACACCTTTAAAAATGAAGTAATAATTAAAAATTTTATCATTTAAGGTTGATAAATTTTTGTTGTTTTTCATTACTCTTGTTAATAATGTTAAAAATTTGGAAAACCATATTTAAATCAAGGATAGAAAATAATGCGTGTTATCTGACATGTTTAAATTTTAAAACGTAAAAATAAACAGACATTGTTTTTATCAAAATAAATTTTTTACAGCTTGTTTTTTTTTGTGAAAAAGCGATCACGTTTTTGCTTTAAAAATCGTAAAAATAAAAGAAAAAAGTGTTGATTCACTTTCAAGAAAGAAAAAAAAGCAAAAGTTTCAAAAGTTTCCCATTAATGCATAATTTGAAAAGGGAGATATTCGATTTATAACATTTTTGAATTTTTTATATATTTTTTGAGAAACAAAATACAAAAAGTATTTAAATGGCGTGAATAAATTAATACTAGACCCTGATTGAATGAATATCAACTGTAATTTTAATTAAATCAAGCAACACTGGATCTGCAATATTTCATTCAAAAAAAATGGATTAGAAGATGAATATTTCAGTTAAACTACTGATACAAAAACTCCAAATTTTTTCTTTAATTAAAAACAAATTTTTTTCAAAGTATCTCTTTTAAATTTATTTTTAAAGCACAAAAAAACAGTTTTTTTAAAAAAAATTATTTATGTGGCTGTCTTGATTGTGAGAAAGCAATCATTTTTTGCCTCTAAAAAAAAAAGTGGTGACTCAGTTTTTAAAAAAGAAGCACAAACTTGTTAGTTTTTTTTATTTTAAACAAGCAATTTTGAAAAAAATAATGTTTTTTGAATCTTTTATACATTTTTTGCAACACTAAAATAATCATTTAAAAAATGATGAAATAAATTTATTTTTCCAACTTATGTACTTTATCTTGATGAAATTTGATTTTTTTGACGGGCATGTTCCGGAGACTGCTGCGGAACAGGGAATATCATCATATTTTTAGAAGCTGATGGCCTATGGCAAGCTTATTATTTTTGCAGATAATTTGGTGAAAATATCTTTTGGATTCGATTTCAAAGCACAAACAAACATACAATTTTTAACAAAAAAGAATTTTTATGGTCATCGCAATTGTCAAAAAGCAATCAATCATTTTCCAAAAAAAGTCTACGATTAAAAGGAAAAAAGTGTTGATTCCATTTTGAGAAAGAAAGGAAAGCAGAAATTTAAAACTTTCTCATTTTTTTTCATGAAACAAGTCTTTGAATTTTTTATATAATTTTTAAAAAACACGAAATATTTATTAACAGAAATTAATAAATGAATTTGTTTATCTAACTAAATTTCCACTATGGTCCACACGAAAAAAAAGAAAAGCCTTATGGTTTTGCTCTAAATTAATAAATATTCCAAGTATTTTTAAATACAAAAAATATTAGTTTTAAATATCGAGTTAATAATGGAGTGGAAACATTTTTTGTATAAAACTGCAAATATCCACCATTGTTTCGGAAATCAAATTATTGTAAGCTATTTATGGAAATATTTTCCATTACAAGAACTCTATTTTTTTTCTCCTTCAAATTAATGTATGCGTCTAGTGAAAGCATTTTTTTGTTAATAAAGGCTAAAAAGAACAGACTTTTTATTTATCAAAGTACAATTTGTGTATGTTTTGATTTTGAAAAATGTGCAATTAAAAAGAAAAAAAATTAATGATTCATTCATTTTTAAGAAATAAAAGGAAAGCAAAAATTTTCCGTCTCATTTTTTAAATGCAAGCATTTTGGTTAGCATCGTTTTTGAATTTTTAATAAATTTTATAGGAAATGAAATAATAAAAGAAATTATATTTTTGTTAAAATTTTTTTAATTTTGGTGAATTATTCATTTAGTAAACTGCCTGAAGATCTTTCTGTTCAATGCAGTTTAAATATATCTGGTGACAGTGGAATTGCAATTTGCAATTTTTAAGATTCTGCATCGATGCAGTTTATTTTACGAAGCATTTTTAAAAACAAATATTATAATTTAAGTTAATCAATTAATAAAATAGAAATTTAGCCAGGCGTTAATAGTCGGGTATTTTGGTGGACAAGAAAGTTCTTTACTAATTTTTCAAAGTAGTAACGTTTAGGTTTTAAATATTTTAAAAACAACCAAAAAAGAAAAAACTTTTTTGTCATTTTAATTTTTCTCACTTCATTTCAAACAAAAATTCCAGAAATTAAATAGTTTACCTGTTAATAATAAATCTCCTAAAGTCATATTAATAATAAACATATGCATTGTATCTCCAGATCTTTTAAGTAATTTAAAAGCACAAAAAATAACCATTATATTAAATACTGTTGAAGCCGTGGAAGCAGCAAGTAAGAGATCGTCAACCTGTAAATAGCAGCAAAAAATAAAAATCAAAGATTCATTTTATCCATTATGCAAATTTAGAAATTCACTATTATTTGTCTCACAACAAAAATCGGATATAAAACTTACAGTATACTGAAAACGTTGAAATGATGGAGGTTCATAGCAAATTGTTTTATTTCTTCGATAAACATTATCATATCCTGCTAAAGTATCATTTTCAAAATCTGTTGGATATGCAAGATCTTCCATTATTAATTATTGTGTTAATAAATAATATTTAACAACAACAATTTTTAAACATAACTATCCAAGAGTCGAACTTTTTTTGTTGGCAGAAGATGAAAAAAAGAAACAATAAAATAAAATAAAAAAATGTTTTTTTGTCCTTCTCTATCATTTTTTTTTTGATGTTTGTAAATTGGCCAAAATTGGAAAGTGGCAGCGTGAAATTCAACGACGCCAATCCTGACTATTCTGTTTGCAAGTGTGTGGACAAAAATGAGACATATTTGAAACAACAAAAAAGTGAAAAAAGAAGAAAAAGTGGAAGAAAAATATATCCTTGAAAAAAAAAGATGTTGGTGATGAAATGAATGAAGATCAATATTGTTATTAAAATAATTAGGTACAATTTTGTTTTTATTTTTTTTTAAAAAGATGTAAAAGGACAATGTTGTTTTTGAATATGGAAGTTAAATGTTTTCCAAAAAAAATTCTTTTCTCCTTCTTTTTCTGGAAAGCAATCAAAATGTTTATAGTTTAATATAAACAAAGAATCAAAATCATTGTTGATTTTTTGGATCAAATTGCAAATTTGAGGTTTTTAAGGATATGTTTTTTTAGGTTTAACATTTTAAATGTTAAAATTAATAAAAAAGAAGCATTTTATGATGACTTACATTTTTAAAGAATCCACCAGCACAAAGACCTTGAAGTAAGCGTATTTGCAACATTTGATGATTATGATATAAAATACCAAAAAACATACTTCATAATTTGCATCAGGTTCATTTGCCCATTTGGAGATTTGATCCAGCATTTTATTTGGAGCAGAAACGTTGTTTACGGATAAAAATCCAACACATTACTATATTGAGAATGAAATTTCAGATAAGCAAAAGTTCACATTTTTGCAAAAAATTTGCATACTAACTGCTTCATTTTCATTTTTTTATTCTTCTTTGTGCATTTTTTTTGTCATATTTTATTCAAAACTGATTGAAGAAAAAAACGCAACGCGTCAACGAAAGCTTTTTGAAAACTTGAAAAACGAAAGCATCTGATTTTGTTTTGCTGATATTCATTTTTTGTTACCAAAGAAAAAGTACTAATGTAAGTCTTTTTTTTATCCAATGCATCTATTTTCTATTTCGAATCCGATATTCATTTTTAGTCATCAAATCATCGAAATGGATGAATCTATTATTCTTTCAACGATAATTTCAACAACAATATTTTCAATTTCTACAATAACTTTGACACTTTTTGGATGTAAATTGTTTAAAAAGAAGGATCCTGCTGCTGCAATTGTAACTCCAGCTGCACCGGCTGCACCAGGAACAACAACGCCGGCTGATCCCGCGGTGGCTGCTGCTGCTGGGGGAAAATCACAAGTGAAACCTCTTGATGCAAAATCTTCTGCTGGTGCTGCGAAGCCGGAGGAAAAGAAGGAAGAAAAACCAAAAGCTGAAGAAAAGAAAGATGATGCAAAAAAAGATGAAGAAAAAAAGGATGAAAAGAAAGAAGATAAAAAAGAGGTTAGTTTTGTTTTTGTTCGGGAATGTTGGATATTTTAAAAGGGATTGAGCCACCGTTGTTACCAAAAGTCAAATATACGGTACATATTACGGTAATTAATCTAAAACATAATTTTTCAATTACTATAGTTTTTGGTATTTGATTGATACAGTTATTATTATTCAAACCAAATATACTGTGTCACTTTAATAAATTTTTAATTTTTGTTTATAGTCGCTTTATTTAGACAGCTTTATTAAAGCTTATTTTTTTATTTTCAAGGAGTTAAAATAAGAAATATCAGTTTTTTTTTTAAATTATGGGGCTAGTTTCTTGTAGCAAAGCTTTTCTTCTATCATTTTTTTAAGACTAATAACGTTCAATATTCAATTTTTAGGATGACTTGAAATCAAAATCTGATAAGAAAAAAGAGAAAAGTAAAAAGGAAGAAAAGAAGGAAGATGAAGATGAAGCAGGATATGAGCAGTGTGGAGATTTAACACCTGAACAATTGAAAAAGATTGCTGATGCTACCAAATAATTCTTATATGGTTATTTGATGTGTTTAAATGGAATGAAACTGATTTTAAATTCTTATATATGTATTTATTTTGAATCAAAAAATGTTTAATCTTTGACTTTCAACTTTTTTGTCATCAATAAAAAAATAAATGTGCTTTGATTTTAATTATGTTTTTTATCACAAGGAAAAAAATGGGGAGAAAGGAAGAAAATTTATGGAAAAAATTTAGCTATAAAATTTAAGGTCCGCTTCTGTAAGCTTTGTTTTTCATTGATAAGAGTGCATATTTTTCAACACGTGTATTGTTTTTATTTTAAGGAAAAGCAATAAACTACTTTTTTTTATTCTTCGAAAAGCTTGGAACAAAAATGAAGCTTTTTAGAGGGTTATTGATTTTTTTGGTATTTTTGAAAAGCAATTTTGCGGCACCTCTTGAACATAGTAAGTATTTTTGCAATTAAACTCATCAAAAATCCGTTGTTTATTTTTCAACTGATACCATCAAAAAGATTATATTTTTAAATTCTTGTTCTGTTTTAGAACTTGAATCCGGTAGTTGTAATACATGTAATTTGGTTGTCGAAGTCGCCCATGACCTTTTGGGAGATGATGCTTTAGATGATTGTATTATCGATTTTGTGTCTTGGATATGTTCAACTTTACAAATTGAAGATCATTTTATTTGTAAAGGAATGGTCGGAGATTTCAAGGAACAATTTATTTATGTTTTACAAGAACTTATTGTTGAACCAAAAGAAATTTGTGGACTCTTAGTCAAAGGTTGTGACGGTGGATTTGATCCATATAATGCAACATGGTTTTTACCAATGCCAGGGGTTAAACCTCCACATAAAGATCCTGCACCGATCCCAGCTGGAAAACCAACATTAAGAGTTTTACATTTATCTGATTTGCATGTCGATAATGATTATATTATTGGATCTGAAGCAAAATGCGGGGAACCACTTTGTTGTCGGCCACCAAAAGATACAAATGTTTGTTTTAGTTTTTATTAAATAAAATGTAGGGACAAGCGTCGAAAAAATGAAAATTCGTTTTGGTAAAAAATATCAAGGGAAAATTCCCACCCCCTCTTCACGTATGATTTTGTGAGAATGAATTTAAATAAAATATTCAAATTTTAGGAAGCATTTGTACAAAAAAAGGATGTTTCAGTTCCAGCAGGTAAATGGGGTACGGTAGCCGATTGTGATGCACCATATTGGTTGTTGGAAGATATGATGAAAGATATTGCAAAAAATCATAAAGATGTCAGTTTTAAGATTATGAAATAGTTTATTTTGTAAAAATTTGCATATGTTCTTATTGGCTGCATATGCAGCATTACTGTAATTTAATATTTATTTTAGATTGATTATGTTTTAATTTCGGGTGATTTGGAAAGTCATGCAGATTGGGATTACACAAAAGAAGGACACATGGCAAAAGTTCAAAATGTTACAGATGTAATGAAAAAATTCTTGCCAGGAAAAGAAATTTATTTTGCTGTTGGAAATCATGAAGGTGTTCCAATCGATAAGTAAGTGTTATTTTAATTTCACCAATGTTTAAAATTATTTGATGCCGAAATTCAAATAACAGTTTTTGCATGTTTGAGAAAAGAAAAACTAATCTGATATTTTACCATTACAGTTTTGCACCACATTTTACACCTGCAAAATTTCATATGGATTGGTTATACGGTAAAATGGCTGATGAATGGCAAGAATGGGTTCCAGCAGATCAGAAAACACAAGTAACCTAGTAAGATGATTCCCTAAATAGGCATTTAAAATTTAATCAAACTTTTTTAAGCAATGGATGTTACATGAAACAATTATTCCCTGGCCTACGATTAATCTCTTTGAACAATGCCTTAGGTGATGCTGTTAATTTGTAAGAATTACATTTAAGAAAAAAAAATTATGCAACTTTGAGATTTTAAAAAATATAATTGTTTAGCTACCTTTACATTAATCAAACTGATCCAGATGGAACTATGACATGGCTGTTGGAACAATTGGAAGATGCTGAACGTAATGGTGATAAGGTTCATCTTGTTGCACACATTCCTGGTGGAGATAGTGAAGCCTTGGAAGGTTGGGCCATTAATTACTACAATGCTGTTAACAGGTAATTAATTAATTTTAAATTATGTAAATTAATTAATCATTGTCAGATATGAAGATACAATTGTTGCACAATTTTTTGGACATACACATTCTGAAGAATATTATGTTGTTTATGAAGATCCTGAAAATGCGCAATCTCGTCCAACAGGAGTTATTTATTCTGCACCAAGTTTAACTCCATTTTCCGATTTTAATCCAGCTTACAGAATTTACACTATTGATGGAAATTATCAAGGTTCAAGTTTTGTAAGTTCAAACTTTTATTCAAATTTTAATAGACAATAACACTTTTTTATCAATATTTTAAAATTTGGGTTACTATCTTCCCTTGAAGAAACTGAACAAATTTATTTTTTTGTAGAGAGTAATAGATTTTGAAGAATATTTCTTAAATCTTACTGTAGCAAATGCAAATCCAGATGCTCCAACAAAATGGGAAACTTTATATTCTTCTGCAAAATCTGAATATGGATTATCTGAAATTTCTGCATCTGAATGGAATAATCTTATTGGAAAAATGTTAAATGATGATACACTTTTTGCAAAATACATCAAGTAAGCCATCACCAAAATAACATCTAAAAACTTACTTTTTTATTTAGAAATAAATATCGTCGAACTGGAATGGTCTGTGGAAGTAAATGCAAATTGGAACAACTTTGTACAATTCGACAAGCACATCATTCTGATAAGCTTTGCAGTGATTTACAAACTTTAGCAGCTAAAGAAGGTGAACAACTGAAGGCAAGAAAACAAGTTCAATCAAATAAAAAGAGAAATACAAATGTAGTAATAAAAACAAAGGAAGAAGCTCTTAATTTGATCAAGAAAAATACAGTACTTCCATCACATGATAAATGTAAAATTTAATAAAAAATATTTGCTAAAATTAATAAATTTACAATTTTTAAAAACATTTTTTGAAAACATCTAATACCTAAAAACACATTTATTAGAAAAATAAATATACGTCTTTTGAAAATGTCATTCATTATTAACAGTAGTTTTTCAGATGTAAATTTAAATATCGAACGAGTAATTCAAAGTATCAAAGTACTAATGTTTAAAAAAATTGATATATAGAGAGTTTCTAACATAGCCCTTATCGATTTGTGCACCATTTTATGATTGACAAAAAGTCGTTATTCTCATTTTTTTTAACAAAAACGAAAAAAATTCTGCTAACTTTGAGTTACATTTTTTTGATAACTTCGTTTGCTAAAAAAAATCAATTTCGTTTTTAAAAAAGGCAATGTTTCTTTTTCTCGTTATTTTGCTGTATTTTCTATTTTCACCAGTTTTTTCTTGCCCTGATGGAAGTGTCCCACGGAAACCATATTGCTACATTTTTAATTCAACTGAAACAGGATTTGCTAAAGCGGAAACAATTTGTACAGAAATTGGTGGGCATCTTGTTGCAATTCATGATGCTTTTCTTAATGAATTTATTGGAGGTAATTTAAATGAATTTAAAAGATATTTTAAATTCAACCAATTTTTTTATAGAATATGCTGCTGACTATTTCCAACATAGTTCAAATTTTTGGATTGGTGCAAATTCTTTAAATTCCCAAAATGTTTGGGAATGGACAGATGGAAGTGATTTAGATTTTAAGGATTGGAAAAAAGGCGAACCTCAAAATACATCTGATTTATTCTGTGCTTCAGAATCTATTGATTATAAATATTGGGTAGCAGAAAGTTGTTCAACTTATAAACCGTTTGTTTGTGAAATTTTGAATGAATCAATAAGTACATCTACAAAAAAGAGTATAACATCAACATCAATGACTACAATACCAACGACAACATCTGAAATAACAACGCCTACTTCTTCACCAATAAACTATCCATTAATTGTAAACTGTTCATCAGGATGGACTTATTTTAAAGAAACAAACTCTTCTTATTGCATTGTCTCTCATTTAAGTTGGCAAGCTGGAGAAGAATATTGTCAAACTTTAGATGGACATTTGTCATCTATTCATAGCGACGAAGAAAATGAATTGATTCGTGGTAATATTTTATGTTTACTGTTAAATGTGTTATCAATTTTTAGCGGCAATACATTTCTACGGCATTGCTCTTTGGATTGGATTGCATACTGTGGATAACGGAACAACGTGGAAATGGACAGATGGATCAGAGGTTAATTATCTTAAATGGTCACCTGGTTTTCCAAATATATCAAATGGAAATTGTGCAGTAGAGGGCACATACGCTGGTAGAGATATTTTTCTAAATACTCGATGTTCATACGCTTATGATATTGTATGCAAAAAAGCAGCATCAATCTTGTCGACGACAGCTGGCATTACGGTGCCAACAGCTTTACCCATAAATTATCCAATAATTGCTAATTGTTCATCAGGATGGACTTATTTTAAAGAAACAAACTCTTCTTATTGCGTTGGATTGTTTAATTTTCTTTCTTTTTGCGATGGAGAAAAATATTGCCAAAATCTTAGCGGACATTTAGCATCCATTCATAGCGACGTTGAAAACAATCTTATTAATTGTATTATTATTATTTGGTACTTCTTCAGTTTATTCCCCCTGTTTCATTTTTTATACACAAAAAGTCCCACCTGTTCCCTGTTTTTTATTATCAAAAGGACAAAATTTTTATGCAAATTTTAAGTGAAAAATGAAACGGGGAATATATTGAAGAAGTTCGATTTTTGGGGTGAATTTTATAATATTTTTAGCTGCCATTTGTTTTTACCGTTATGCCCTTTGGATTGGATTACATACTATTGATAATGGAAAAACATATGAATGGACAGATGGATCACACGCTGATAACCTAAATTGGGGTCAAGGTTATCCAAATATCAGTGAAGGCGAATGCGTAACTGAAAGAAGCGAGTGTCGAAATAACGTCACTGCGTTTTTTGGAAATTATCCATGTTCCTATACATGGGCCTTTATCTGCAAAAAGACCGGTGCAAAGGGATTTTTTTAAGGAAAAATTATTAAAAACATTGTTAATTATTGTATCCATAAATATTCTTTATCTTATTAAAAACACCATTTTTTTGACTTTTTACAAAAATAATGAAAAATGTATTTGTAGCAATGATGAAAAGAAAACCTTTTACATATTAAATTTGTTAAAAATATATTATATTTGTATTGTTGATAATAAATTTTAAAAGCAGTATGGAATAGTGTAAGGCAATCTGATCCGAAAGTTAAAATATCGGATTACGGATCAACCCGACTTTTTACGGATCGGATTAACGGATTGGAAACGTATCTGAGGTTTCTTTCGGATCGGATTGACGGATTGTTAGTAAAATTAGCAAATTAAATTTTTTATTGAAAAAATTTATTTATTTATT
>CABFKO010015077.1:0-10217 GCA_901766855.1 Panagrolaimus sp. ES5
CAATTTTTTATAATATTTTTTATCATATATTTATTGTATTTTTTTTCAAAATTAAGAAGGTATCTTTTTACAAATGTATGATGTTACTTGATTGCAATTCAAATTATTAAAAGTACCATCGAATAAAATTGTACCACAGTTTTCTTGACCTGGATTATCCGGTTGATTTGTCCACCAATTGCTATAATTAAATGGGCTTCCATCTGTCCAACTCCAATGTGCGTTATTATCGTCAGTAAATAATCCTGTCCAAGTTTGATAAGTTTCATTAGTTCCTCTGATATCTATTAACATAAAAAATACAAAATTTAAAAAAACAATCTTTTTACTCTTACGTGCAACAAAAAGATCTTCATTTAAATCATGAATAGAAGCCAAATGTCCATTTTCAACTTTACATCGCTCTTCAGCATTTACCCATGTTTCACCCTGAAGGACAACATAACAGAATCCTGTTGTTTCATAATATGTCCAAGGTACAGGACATGATTTTGGCTTTGCTGTAGGTGCAGCAGAAGTTGTTGTAACAATTAATTCTGGAATGGCACAAATAAAAGGTTTTAATTTAAAACAATCATCAGCTTTCCATTTTCCACCATGCATTAAAGCACCCCCACAATCATATCCTGATAAATTTTGTGGTTGTCCAAAATCCCAATTTTCAAAATCAAAAGATGTATTATCCATCCACGACCACTTTTGTGCTGAATATAAATCAGTTGAACCAAGCCAAAAATCATTATCAGTACTTTGAGTAAATCTTACAAGGGCTTGCTCTATAACATTTTAAGCATATTATTGAAAAGTAAAAATATATTAATATATTTACGACTAATAATCATATTATCAACTAAAGAATGGATGGATACCAAATGTCCGCCAAGATTATTACAACTTGATTCAGCAACAAAAAAAGGAGCTTGAGTTTGTTGAAAATAGTAACATTGATTTTTATATTTCATGCTGCCATTTGTACAAACGGCATTCGTGAAAATAAAAACATTTATAATTAAAATCAAAATGTTCAACATTTTTAGTTTTCAACATTCACTTTTAAAATGTTAAAGAAACTCATATTAATTTTTTTTGTTCCTGTTATCAGTCTTAAGCTTTACATTTTTATCAGTTGAAAAATAAAGTTGGACGTTAAAAAAAATATCATTTGGTCATAAATTAAGGAAAAACAGATAAAATATGTATTAATTAATCAATATTTGTTCCTTAACAATAACAGTTTTTTAGACTTTATAAAACAGTTACATCATCCTTTTCTTTGATGATGTAATTTTTTTGGTTGGGACTCTAAAAATAAATTTTTATCTGAAAATAAAAGCCAGAGACGTACTGTAATTTGGTTAGAAGCATAACTTTTTTTAGGTTATGATTTTTGACAGTTAAAAATACAAAATTTGTTTATTATCATTTTAAATTTTTTCAAATTTCAACAAAGAATCAATAATGATAACTTTTGTTTGCAAAATCTGTTTTTAGCAAAAGCGTTATTGTTATCACGACCTTTGCTATAGAATATAAGATATATGTAGTTTTATATGTTAAATCCTTATCAGTAATCAATGTGGTTTTGTTTAAAAAGTTTAAAACTGCAAATTTGAATTTTTTTTATATATTTTAATTTAATAAAAGTTGCAAAGTCCCAAAGAGGATTTGTAAATTCAATAAAGCGTGTCAAAATAATTGATTATTCACTTTTGACAATAATGAATCAATGGCTTCATCGACATCGGCCAAAAATCAGCATGCATAAAAAAAATCTTTAATAGCTTTAAAACTGCAAATTTGACTCACGTTTTTTTTCATATTGGAACAGGATAGTGTCGACCATTTTATCAGAAACTTTTTTGTTGGGATATTGTGTATTTGTATTTTTGACACCATCATACATTTGATTTTTTATTTTAATTTTTTAAAAATTACTTGTATCAGCTTCAATAATAATTTCGTCACTTGAATGATCACTGTCAATCTCAATTACTGCATTTGAACATGAATCATCAACATCTAAAATATCTGGGGATAATTGTAGTCCATGAGGCAATGTGTTTTCCGTGGCATTAGATTTGCATCATTTTTCTAAAGATTTTATATATAGATAAGTAATGTAATGCTACAGTAAATTTCAAATGGAAAGTACCTGTTGTTTTGCACCTTCTTCAAAAAATAAATATCCTTTGGTCGAGGTACATATTTTGGCATAGCATAAAAATTTGTAACATCACTTTTGAAAACTTTTCTGTTTATAGCTGCTTGATCTAAAATTATAGTCCATTTAAACCGTCTTTCGCTGCTGTCATAACTGGAATCAATTTCATGAATGTGATTTCCTTGAAAAAGCCGATGTACAAAATCGAATGCTCTGAATCCACAGCTGTTGCCATCTATTTGAACAAGATGTTGAGGCATATCTTTAACAATTATATTAAAGTTTGTTAGATTAAATAAAATTAAATAATAAGTAAAAAAATAATGAATCAAATATTCAAAAATTTAATGGCAAAGCAGAAAAAAAAAATAAAATCATCTGATTTGATAAAAAATATTTTTGTTGCCATCATTAATGGTTCATTAGTTGAAAAAATTGCAAGGTCAGTAAAAATCAATAAGAATTTTAAATTTTGGTAAATATATACAAAAAAAATTTTTATATCATCATTTTTGATCGAAAAAAATCAATTTTCAAAGGCGATTGCCGGTGCAACGTGTAAGCAATAATTTTCTGCTGCAAGTAAAAAATCGATAATAATAATACACAGCGGAATTTTCTGAAAATAGAAATGGGAAATTTGATTGTGTTGAAACTTTACTTGCGTAGAAAAGTAAAGTTTCAAAAAAAAAATATTCAATTTTATTTAAATTTTAATATGCTGTGTAATTTATTTTGGAGATTTTTTGCAAACATATTTTGAAACCGACGTCGATCGTTCAGGAATGTCTGAATAAATGAATTTCCAGTTTTGACAATAAAAATCAAGATCGAAAAAGACCAAAATCAGCATCCACTAATTAATAAAGTAAATAATTTATAAAATAACTTTTCAGTTAACCAAAAAATTTTTAAATATCTTTTCATTAAAATTCGATTGTTTTAAAAAGTTTTTTAAAAAAAATACGCTTCGAATTACCGGTAAAATTTAGCAACCCTAAGTGGGTGTGCCCCTTTAAAATAATTCGATATAATATTCATTTGCCTTTATTCATCACCAATATAAATCATTAAAATATACATTTGAAAATTTAGTTAATATAAAAGTATTAAATCTAAACTCGACTTTCATTTAAATGAATTAATAAATCATGAAGTTTTTCTTTAACATTTTCAATTTTCATTCGATCATTACCAAATCTTACAGTACATTTCTTAAAAATATCTTGAAGTCCAGGATCAGTTCCACGTGGAAGATTTTTCCATGTTGATACAGTACATATCAAATTATGAAGTTTATACATTGGTCCAGCGGAAAAATGAAACGGTTGCTTTTGTGAATATAATTCATACATTGTCATTGCAAATTGCCATAAATCTCTAAAAAAAGCGATTGTTAATAAATGTTACAGTATGCCTATACTACAGTATACTGTTGCTGTAACAGTAGACAAAAAAAATTAAAATTAAAATGCTTTGTAAAAAAACTACAGTAACCTTCAAACCAAAATATTAGTATGTAAAAATTACAGTATCCCAATCAGTTAATTTTAAAAAACAAAAGTTACAGTAACGTTTTTTTAGTTTCAAGACTAAACTACAGTAATCTATCAATCAAATATTAAAACAGACTTACGATTGGCATGAAAATACATGATTGACAGCAGTTTCTGGAGAAATATATGGAGATTCTTTTAAAATTGTTTCCAAAATACTTTCTGGTAAATCTGCCATTGGAAATTCCATTTCAGCCAATTCTTCTTTTTTGTATCGAGACCAACGAAATTTATGAAAAATTGATTTTGATTGCTAAAAATTAATTTGATTATTAATATTCACCAAAAAGTTTAAAGAAACATACACTTTTATTTGTTTTTATCATATCTACAGTATGAATTCCAGCATATGAAAAATTTGAAAGTTTTACATCAAGATTTACTGTAAGTAGAATAGTTTTGGGTTCAATTTGTCGATGAATAATTGCACGAGATTTAAGATATATTAAAGCATCAGAAAGTTGAAAAAGTAGCCGAAGTCGATTAAATTCTGGTAAATTTTTTGAATATTCTTCATCATTATGAATCATAGAATGTAAAGAACCACCTGAAAAAGTAAACGGTAAGAAAATCTCTCTGAGGATTTCATATATCCCATCAATAAAATAAAATTAACTGACCCTCACAATATTCAGTTAAAAGAGCGATATCTTGAAAAGCAGAAAAACCATAAAATTTGATAATATTTGTGTGATTAATTTTTGATAAAATTTTTACTTCATTATACAGCTTTTTGGCACTTTCAATATTGGCATTCATACGATGGAATACAACTTGACCTTTAAAATATGGAATTGTTTCACAATAAGCTACAGTAGTCTAAAAAAGTTTAAACATTTATAAAAGAGATATCGTATATCCGGATATGTCAAATCCATTTTAAACATCTGATTTCTTATATCTTTACAAAAGTACAGTACAAATGTGTTCGTATGTTCAGATATATGAAATCCGATTCGAACATTAGATTTCATATATCTATTACTACAGTATACCAGCCAATGTAAACAAAAACCACTTACCAAATCCCCAAGAGATTGTTGAATATCAGGTGTTAAGCAATGATAAATCCATGAAAATCTTCTCAAAGGATGTTTCATAATTTTTCGATGAAAATATTTAATTTCTTCTTCTTCAAGCGTTAAAATTAGCTTATCAATATCTGCAAATTCTTCATCATTGCTTTCGCTGCTGTTAATCTTTAGACGTTTTCGATCATGACTAAATATCAGCTCTTTTTGATAATATTCTTCATTTCCCATCGAAACAATAAAAAAGAGTTTTGAATTTCCAAGGCATATTTCATTTTCACGATCCAGCAAAACAACAAAAAAATAATCACCAGATTTTTTTGAAATTATTTTAAGAAAATCAGTAATAATTACACCATGAAAAAGTCCCGAAGAATATAGCTGATCATCGATAAGGCCATTTCCAAGTGGAATTTGAATAGAGACATGTTGAAGAGGAGTTAATGAAGTTGGAAGTTGAAGAATACTTGGAAAAGATGCGGTTGAAACGTCAGAGAAATCCTAAAACAACTTTATAAAAACTGGATTCCATAAATCTCGCTTACCAAACTTTTATTAATTGAATCAGATGTTGTTGTTGATGTCAAAGGTGAAGAAGATGAATCAAGAGGTGAAGTTTTTTCTGAATCTGTTCTATCATTGTTGTCGTCGTCCATCATCTTTTCAGCTGCAAACACTTGCTTACATTTCAAAAAGTGTGAATGCTTCAAAAATTTTTGGGAAGTTACAACATTAATTTATGCAAATTTGCAGCCAAAAATTTTTATTCTCAAAAACGCAAAGAAAAAAGTTGATGATCAAAATATTTATGAATACACGTTCTACTGCCTACATAAAATTAAGAACACAAGCAAAAAAAAAATAATAATTTAAAATAATATCACTACATAGTTAAAAATGTGGCTGAATTCATTACTACTACAGTTAAATAAGAAAAAAGGGCATCTAAATAAAATTCAATGTTTTCGACATTATTGAGAGTGAACGAAGATGAGGGATTTAAGCTTGAGGATTTCGGAATTTTTCTCCAGCATAAACAGCATCAGCTCCAAGTTCTTCTTCAATACGAAGGAGTTGATTGTATTTTGCAAGACGTTCAGAACGGCATGGAGCTCCAGTTTTGATCTAAAACAGAATAAAAGATAAGGTAAGGTAACTACAGAAAGATAAAGTACGGTACCTGTCCTGTTGCAAGACCAACAACTAAATCAGCAATGAAAGTATCTTCAGTTTCACCAGATCGATGAGAAACCATAACTCCCCATCCATTCTTGCGGGATAATGTTGATGCTTCAATAGATTCAGTAACAGATCCAATTTGATTAACTTTAAGAAGAAGACAATTGCAAGCTTTCTTTTCAACAGCTGTTGTAATACGCTTTGGATTTGTTACAGTAAGATCATCACCAACAAGTTGAATAGACATTGCAGATTGGAATTTAACCCTAAAAGATAATACCTTTTATAAGACACGTTGAAAAAGAAAAACAAACCAGTTATCCCAATCATCTTGATCAAATCCATCTTCAATTGATACAACTGGATATTCTTTGCAGAATGATTTATAAAGATCAGCCAATTGATCTCCAGTCAACCATTTTGATGAATCAGAGCTAGGATTTTTAAAGTCAAGATCATATTTACCATCTTTGAAGAATTCAGATGCAGCAACATCCATACCAATTGAAACTTTTCCAGTGTAACCTGCTTTAGCAATAGCAGTGTTTAAGAGATCAAGACCTTCTTTGTTATCCTTAAATACTAAATAGTTAAAACCATATTACAAAGAATAAAGCCTTACTTGAATATTTGGAGCAAAGCCACCTTCATCTCCAACAGCGGTTGCATCAAGACCATAACGCTTCTTAATTTCAGATTTAAGATGATGATAAATTTCAGATCCCATTTGCATTGCTTCTTTAAAGGTTTTAGCTCCAAGAGGAAGGATCATAAATTCTTGCATAGCAAGTTTGTTTCCGGCATGTCTATAAAATAACAAATATTAAAATGTTAGATATGTAATTCAAAGCCGCTTACGATCCACCATTGATAACATTAAAAGCAGGAACAGGGAGGACAACTTTATCAATACCAGCAAGTTGTGCAATATATTTGTATAATGGCATTCCCTTGTGAACTGCGCCAGCTTTGCATGCAGCAAGAGAGACACCCAAGATTGCATTAGCACCAAGATTTGCTAAAAATGCACAAAAAATATATACAGTTTAATAACAAGATAAAGCTTACATTTATTTTCAGTTCCATCAAGTTCAAGCATAAATCTATCAATGCCAGTTTGATCGGTAACATCGAAATTCTTTGCAATTAATGCAGGTGCAATTTTATCATTGATATTTGCAACAGCTTTAAGAACACCCTTTCCAAGATGAACTTTATCATCTTTATCACGGAGTTCTAAAGCTTCATGAACACCAGTTGATGCACCAGATGGAACAGCAGCACGGAAAACACCTATAAAAAAAGGTAAAAATGTATAAAATGAAGAAGGACTTTCGACGAAACAGATATCGACTTTATTATCTTCAGTAAAGCCAAAAAAATTCAAAGATAATTAGCTTCCTTCAATATCACCGCCAAAAACTTACCCTTATCAGTTGTGAGATCGACTTCAACGGTTGGATTACCGCGAGAATCATAGATTTGTCTAGCGAAGATGCGTGTGATTGGCATTTTTTTCAGAAGCTTTAAGATACTCTTAATTATCCCTATAAAATAAAAAAATAAGTAAAATATATCACAGATATATTTTAAAACTTTATCAAAAATTTGATAAACAAAATATAAACTGAAGAACGATGATGCAAGAAAACTTTTATATTTGCACGAACACAAAAAAAAGAAGAAAAAAAATAGACGGCAAAGAAAAAAGAGAGAAAATAAAAAAACACAGGCCTTTTGGCTCTTTAATTTTTTTTTTTTGTTGTTTGTTTCTCTCTTTTTTTTTCAAGTCCCGCCTTCGCCTCTCACTCTCTTTTCCTTTGCTGTTTTTTTTCAATTTTTTCCCTTCTTTTCAATCAATATCTTTCTATCTCTACGTTAAAAATAAAAGTTAAACCTCAGTTTTAAAAGTGACAACAACAAGCCAGGCAAGCATGGATAAAATAAAACAACTTTTTTTTGTGTTATTCAATTGCAGACAAAAAAGTAAATAAAAAAAGAAAGGGTGTTGAAAATTAAGATTAACCTTCCAGTTTTTTTAACTTTTCATCAAAAAATAATTTTTTAAAGTTTAAGGGTTAACTTTTTTTGGGGGGTGAGCAAAAGACGAAAAGAAAACAGTTTTGGAAACAGTCTTTTATTTTATGTGTTGTTATTTGATTTGATTGATAACAAAAAGAAATTAATCAATTGCAATTGATGCATTAAAAAGTCAAAAGTCATTTCAATGAATAATAAAATCTGAAGGCTTTCAACTTTATGCACTTTTTTTTATAAAGTGTTACAAAAAGAAAAAACTCAAAAATTAAAAAAGCAGCCATATAAAGCTTACATCAATCCTATGTTTAGAAGTCTACCTCTCAAAAAAGATGTCTTTTATTTAGTCCCGTTCAAATAAAACCAATGTTGGCGGTCCGGTCATTTCGGTCTTTCGGTCATTTGAGTAAAACTTTTTTTTCACGTGGTAACCAAAAATTGTTACAGCCAATCTGTGAGGATTACTCTTCAGCATTGTAATTTATTTTGTTAAGTTTTGTTGTACTGTTTTTAATCCATTTTATGTTATTCCTTTTTTTATTCTGAATGAAAAATATTGAAAAATAATTTACATATTTTATACATTCTTTGAAAGCGAAACTGTTGAGATTTCATTCACCAAAAAAAATATTTTTATTTTGTATGCGTGTTTGAAAGTGAATGTGGATAAAATGACAGCTCCTCGACATTATATTAGCAAAATATGTGATTGTGAAAGTCAAAGTGTAATAACTCATTCACCAACAAGAATTTCATCAAAAAGAACATATGATCCAAAAGGAGATTTTGTGCCATTGGAATCTGTTTTGGATGATTATACAGAAACTTCAAAATTAAATTCATGCTCTTTAATTAAATGTTGTGTTCATGGTGCTCCATGTAAATCTGTAAGTGCATTTTTTTTTGTTCGATATAGGATGGTTTTATGGCATACTGTAGGGTTTGATCAGTTTCACAAGTTTTTGCCTTTGACTCGAAATTTTTTTCAACCTTTGATGAGATTTTTATGTAAATTTTTTTCAGGGAAGTCAAACACGGTTACCATCTCGTCGTATTAGCAATGGTAGCAGCACTGTTGGAAGTCGAAGTGAATATGATTATCTTGATTCTGGATCTGATAGAAAAGGTGCATATGAAAATCTCAAGCCTCGTACTCCAACATCAACAGATAGAGCATATGAAAATATTCGAATTGATCAAATTAGTGGTCCACAATTTGGATCACATATTACCAAAACTCGTTGGCCTCTTACCGAATTGACTGCAGATTATCCTCCACCTAGCTTAACATCTGTTCATCAAAATAATAATAATAATAATAACAACATCAATCAATTTCAAAAGAAGGATATTAATTGTGAAAATTTTTATGATTTCTACAGTGATGGCAGCAACAATAAAAATGGTGATATAAAAAGTGTTGGACGTCGAAAAGATAAAAAGAAGAAATATCTTCGTGAAAAATATCCACATCTTGAAAGTGTTCTTGAAGAAAATGGGTAAGTGTAATTTTTAATTTTTTTGAGTAAAATGGAATCAGTTTTTATCCACTTTGAGCGGCTAAGGAAATTTGACGGTATGAAACTTTTTGTCATTAACCAATGCACTCTGGAAAAACTGCGACCATATCTCGAGGTTGTCCTTTTAGCGGAGAATGAAATTATTTGTTTGCGATGCTGAAAATTATTTTGTGCTGCGATTTAAAATAGGGACTGTCTAAAGATAAAAAATGCAATTTCTTTTTTTAAAGATTTTTTGTCTTTTTTAACGAAACTTTCTTTTAAACTTTTCATAGGATTTTGAAAATAGAAATTCGGGTTTTAAAACGAAAACTTTAGATTAATTCTTTTCGCATCAGGATCCTGCATTTTACAGTTTTAAATTGTTTTTTTTTCATTTTTAGTTACATTGAATTAAAAGTGACAACTTCAAATGAATCATTTCCACGAAGTATTGGACCAAAATCTGCTCGACGAAAGAATAAAAAAGCTCTTCAAAGCAATAAGAACAAGCAATTTCAAAAGAAAAATTATGATTCTGAATCTTTTTATGATTCTTGTAGTGAACATCATCATGGCCATGATCATGGTAGTAACAAAGATAATGATGCAAATAGTCTTGGACGTCGAAAAGATAAAAAGAAGAAATGTGTTCATGAAAAATGTGATTAATGATAAAAATATAATTGTGATTTATTGATTTTAATGTATTTAATAATTTTTTGGAAAAAATGTTTATTTAAAATATATTCTA
>CABFKO010015099.1:0-10209 GCA_901766855.1 Panagrolaimus sp. ES5
TTTCCAACTTTTTAATTTTTGCCAATAAATTTTTATTTTTTATTTAAAATTTTCTTTAACATTAAAAGAAATTTATGTTTATGATGATAGAAAAAAAGAAGGTATTATTTTTCATTGTCGGTAAGCATAAAAAAGATTATTTATAAAGCAACTTTTGGCACATTTTGATTCCCTTTTTCTTATTCTTTTTATTGTCGGTTTCAAGTATCAAAATTTGATAGTTTTTCTTTTTTTTAAACGGGATTAAAACGGAATTGAAGATTAAGTGGAAGAAGGCGAGGAAAAGGAAAGACAACAGCAGTAGCCCAAAAATCATTTTGGAATCAAATGTTTTGACTTTTGGCAATGCCGACAATTCTTCCACTTTTAATTCTGTCTCTTTTTTTCGATAGACTCTGTTTTTTTCCATAACTTCTTTTTTTTGGAGCAACAGAAATAAAACACTTTTCATTGTTTTTCTTCCACTTTTTCATTTCAATTTATTATGGTAAACAAACGAGCGATTAACGCATATATGGCCAGATTCCTCCATCTTATCGAACTCTTGATATAAACATTTATAATCTTAAATTGACATTGCGCAAAAAAAGAAAGTTTGCTTGCAATCTTTTCTCGCCTTTTTTTTATTGAAAGAATAAACAAAATTTTGCGGGAAATAAAATAGAAACGAAATGAAATAAAATTTATAAGCTTTTTTTAAATTAAAAACAATTGTTTACCGTAGTTTATTTTTTCTTTTTCTTTTTCCTTTTCTTTCCGGGGATATGGAAACACAAAGCAAAGCAGAAGAAATAAAAGGAAAGAAATGTTTGAAGCTTGAGGGGGGAAAAATAATTTTGAAGAAGATGAAGAAAAAAATGCGTATGTTATGAGAAAATAAAAGTGTTTTCAACAAAAAATGATTAGCAAAATATTTTAACAACAAAAATTATGATTGACAACTAAATGGCAGCATTAAAATTGTCAATCAGAAGGTAAAAAGTAACAACGACAAAAAAAATATGAATATTGAGCACCTGGCATTTTTATTATTTTGTGGTATGTTTTAAAGGTAAAGTTTTTTTTACAAACTTGATTAAAGAAAAAAAGAAGGGAAAAATAAAATGTTATGAATTTGATGTTGTTTTTTTTGTTGTTGCAATATTGCCAAAAAAGAAGATTTGAAGGTTTTCGTTTTCCCTTTCATTAAAATTATGTAAAAGAAAAAAGAATAAGATGAAGAATGAATATAAGCTCGCTCAGCAGGTGAATATCCGACAAAAGTGGTCATTAAGCAGATTGCGTTCCCTTACTCTCATAAAAACATGCCGACTGAGGTCATGCAGTGCCCCCTTTTAAAATGCACTGTAATCATTCCTGTTATTAACAAATTTTGCATAACAACAAAAACACAACGAATTTACAGTTATAATTATTGTATTAACAAGGAAAAAAATAATTTTAAAGTAAATATTTTGTGAGGTGAAAAATTGACCTCATCAAAAAACATGTGTTTTCTTTTGAATACTTTGAAGAACAACTTTTAATTATAAAAACTTTATTATAAAAATTTAAGCAAAAATTACTTAATAACACACATTTATTTAAATGGAAACAAATAAATTGAACTCAATGTTTCACCAGCTTTGTTTAAAGACACAATTTAATATTTGATAAAAAAAATCAAAAGAATTATTTATGGATAATCCAATGCAATTTCGTGAGAAACTTCATCAGCAGTGTAATAACGAATTTGTCGTTTATCTTCTAAAAAACAAAATTTTTAGCGTGCACTTGAAAAAAAATATATGATACCTGCAACATTTTTGGATACCATTCGTAATGGTTTGAATGTTGTTGGAGGATTAATTGTTGGGGGATTCGGAACATCATCAACAGCTTGACTTAAAACACGTGGATATTCTCCAGGTCTATAATATTTTATTTCCAATGGAATAACACTTGTTTCTGGTGGAGTATAAATAATTGTAGTTGTTTCTGGTGGAGTATAAATAATTGTAGTTGTTTCTGGTGGAGTATAAACAATTGTTGCTGTTGTTTCTTGTGTTTGTTGTCGACTATAATCAACTTTATTATAATTATGTTGGGGATATTGATTATTATAATTTCTATTTGAATAATAGCTTGGAGCATTTGTGGTTGTAGGTGGTGATGATGTTACAGGTGGATAATATGGTTGACGAAAATAATCATTTTGTGATGAAGATTGATATTGTTGTTGTCGAATTTCATAATCAAATGCAATATTAATACGTCTTTGAGGTTTTCCACGAATTTCTGCTTGATATAAATCTTCTAAAGCATATGTAACATTTCTATGCCAAAAATCTCCAAGATCACTATGCAAAGTTGTATTAATAATGTTAATTAAACGAGTTCGACGAGCATCAGGAGCAAGATAATGACAAAATGGACGGATTCGATGTTGATAGGAAAATGTTTTAGAAGGAGTAAATTCTCCTCCCAAAACATTTACACAATAATATTTTTGGAAAATCTGTAAAAGCAAATTAGCTTTTACCCGAAAATTGTTTTCTAAAATACTCACCTCTGTATTAAAATATTTGATAATTGATGCAGTTAAAAATTGATGTAAATTTTGATTTGCATCAAATCCATCAGCAACAAGATTAAAAAATTCCAGAGTTTTGAATAAACTATCGGCACACCAAGCATCCCAATATTTTGGTTGCACAGGAATAATAATCCGTTTACGACAAATGTCACTTTGACTTTGTCCAGTAACATCAATAAAACGCTTTAAAAAACCATAATTTAATTTTAACACAATTTTTAAGACCTTACCGTAGCACCAAAGCCATCATCAAAAATTCCACCACGATTTGCTGAAAAACTCCATTTTAATCGATCTGTTTCATATGTGGATCCCCATGAATGAAGGGTAATTGGGCCAATAATTGCTTCATCATACATCTTCAAAATATTTTTATTTCCCAAAGTTATTTCATCTTTTGCAGTAATTGGTATTGCTCCACAATTATCAGCATCAAAATAGTCTTTACAAATTTTGTAAATCTTAATACATGTATTTTATTATGTTAAACACAATATTTTCAAAACTTACTTTAAATGCATCACAAGTTGTTTCACCAGAAATTTCTAATAAACTTCGATCTTTGACTGCTCCAATTACAATATTTTTTACACCTTTTCCATAAGCAACAAAATAACAATTATGTTGATCCAATAATTGAATAACATTATTTAAAGTTGAATCAAGGCCTTGAATCTTTAATTCTTTAAACCAATTCCAATTATATGTTAATGAAGGACTTTTGTAAAGAAATGAAGAATATTGCCGTCGAAGCCATGGAACTTCAAAAGTTGCATATTTAAGTGGAAGATAAATTGTCGATGAATTTCGGACCTTTAATATCGGATTATATCGTATTATATGAAACATTATCATAACATATTTTAATATTTTACAATAAACTTACACGAACCATTCCTTCACATCCATCATTTCCTGTTGGGAAGGCATAAATCCAAAATAGGAGGCATGAAAGCCAAAACAAAAACTTTAACGAAAGCATTTGATGATGTATTTCTAAAAAGCAAACTGTTATAACATAGAAGTGTACTTCAAAATATTCCTTAGTAATGAAAACAATGTAACAACGCGTTGCCTTATTAATAAGAATGAGACATTTTAATTTTTTTGGGGTTTTAGCATTAAAAAACTTTGTCACTGCTTTAAGACTATTAAGAAGTATTTCGTATTTTAAATCATTTTGATTTAAAATTTTCCGGAACTAAATCACCTGCTTAAAGGAAAAGTGTGGCGTTTAAATGCCACAAGCTTGTAAAAATCATCCGAAAGTAAATCAACAATTTTTTTTTATATTCTCAAAATGCCTCCTCATTAATTTTCTCGTCAAATGTTTAGGGGTCTCGTTCATTTCAACCAAATTAATCGCATGACACTTGTTTTTTTATCTCTTCTTTTTCTGGTTCACAAATGCGAAGAAGATAAAACAAGACTTGAACTTAAAATTGGCAATATTTCATTCGGGATATTTGATAAACAGCAAAGAAAAATTGTTCTATTTTTAAAATCCTATTTGAAAATGTTTTGTTAAAAAAACTGCTGCATTAAAAAGTGATTTGAGACATCAGATAAAAAAAATATATTTTGGAGGCAGTTGCTAAATCGGCGGCTAGCACGACTTTTAAAAAGATTCGCAAACATTGTAAAACCATAAAATTCAAAACATGCCACTTACTTGAAATGATACTACCAAGATATAAGCAATATTTTTTGCTATCATATTTTTTTTAGCTTTAAGTGTCCATCAAAGGTCGATATCTAATATTCCTTCACAGTTACACGGTGAAGTTATTTTACATTTACACAAAGGCCTCCAAGCTGGACAGTATTTCTCCTTAAATATTCAACACATATATCACGGAAAAATTGTTTCCAGTCACAAATAGTGGTGCTGCTTAATTCTAAACCTTCTTCACGTTTCATTTAAAATTTTAAAAATTCTTGACCATTTCAATTTTGCGTCCAAAAATATGCAAGTTGGAAAACCTAACAATAATAAAACAGATATTAAAAAATTGAGAATCGAAACTTTTTTTAATGCCAAATGACTTCCTTCAAAAAATGTACCAACGAGGAAACCTCTTTCTTCATGAAATTTTGTGCATCGAAATGTCCCGAAACTTCTATCAACTCCAGCTCTTCGATTCATTTTTCCTCCACATTCGCAAATACGATGATGATGTATGTGGAGGATAACTAATGGATTCTTTAAATTTTTTAAAGAATCCATTAGTTATCAAGAAATTATCAACAAAAAATAAAAAACAAAAAAATTAAAACGTGTTTGTATGCAAATTTTTTTTCGAAAAATATTTTTTGAAAAAAAATAAAAACATGTGTGGGCACAAACTAAAGAAGTGCCTGCTCTAGGGGTCTATAGAGCATTACTGGCAAATTTTTTGTCAATGGATATTTTCTTCATCATATCTTTTTGTCGACCATTACAAAGTTTGCCAGCAAAAAAGGCATTACAAGGTTCTACATATACAGCGATGGACATATTTTAATGTATCTATCATTTAAAGTCAAAAAAATCTTTTTATCATTTAAAATTAATAATAGTTAGTTCATTTAATGTGCTATTATTAGAATGAAATTTTAGTATCGTTCTATTTTTTGTGGTTTCTAAAAATTTTAAATTTACAAAAACTTTTTTACCTTTGTATTTTAACAATATTCTTAGATGGCAACAAAAGATTTGTTAATATCGGGCAAATCTTTGAGTGATTCTTCTTCTCATCAAAATTATAACATTAATTTAAATCAAAATTATAAATGTTCAAGTTTTACTCATGTTCTCTCGAAAAGCACTTTTAATGTTAATCCAAGAAAATTTAAGGGTAAAAGTATAAAACTGCAGTCTTTTTTATAGTCGAAAAAACGGTTAAAATAGTTTTACAGAATTTGTAAGGGTAAATTATTTACATTTCCTTTAATTTTATTTCCAAGCAAAAAGTTTTACAGTATTTCTTTATTAATTTTAGAAGTCAAGACAAAAGCAATTTCTTAAAAGACTGCAGTATTATCAAAACTTAAAGATTCCGCTGATATTGAAAAAACAGGCTTGGAAGGTAAAAGTGATAAATGCAGCACGTCAAAACATTCTTTGACTGGTTCATCAATGGCTACAGTAACTTTAAATACGTCTTCAAATGGTTATTTAGCAAAGAAATTTTAGAATCCGTTTGAATTCCCTAGACAGAAAACGGATCGAAAAACCGATCCAGAAGTTGCACAATTTAAAGCATCACAAAAGTTGCTTAACCCTAATCAACAACAAGGTAATCATTAATCACTATTATTAAACTTTGCTGTTACGCGCCATCACTTTTAACGCCAAAGTTTTGCAAAAACGTAAAAAAAATACTAAAATATGAAAAAAATTGTGCTGAAAAAACGGTATTTTAGTAAATTTTAAAATAGGGGTTTACTGTGTGTGTAAGGTGTGAAACTATGCAATTTTTTGGACATGATAAACATGAATAGGAATACAAAACTGCATTAGTAATTTCCTCCAAAACCAATGTATTGCCATTTGAGAAAATATAGAAAAATACCAAACACAGCTAAAAATGAGATTTTCAGTGCCCTGACAAATATATCCAGAAAATATGCGTAAAGCGTACCAACGTTTACGTAATTTAAATAGAGAAAAATTCAACTATACCGAAAGACTTAATGAAATTCCATCACCTGTACCTCAACATCAAATTGGTATTCCATGTCGTACAACTGATTCTGTTTCCGTAAATGTTCTATGTGAAGAAATGCGGCAAATTACGCTAGAAGATGTTCAAAAAAAGAAAGATGCTGAAAATGGAAGAAAAAGAACTTATTATTCCAGAAAAAGCCCATCTGAATCTTTTAAAAAAGTTAAACGTGAAAGGGTTACAACTGAAAATATGCCGATAGCTGAACCTATGGAAGTCGATGCTTCCATTATTGTCGCTGAAGATATTCGAAAGTAAATTATTTTCTTATCTTTTTTATTCTTCTAACAGTTTTTTTTCAGTCCTCATTTAAATATTCGACAACAACAAACTGGTATTCCTCACAACAAATTGGTATTCCTCAACAACGTTATTCTCATTTTTGTGTTTTTCTCATTTTTGTATTGCTTAAGTTTTATTATTTATTGTTTTTTTTCTTTGCCCACTCAGCCTTCTTCTGGAGTGAAAATAAATTAAATTAAATTAACAACAGCTTGGAATATTTTGTTTAAAAAAACATGATTACATCATTTAAACATCTTATACATATAAAAATAGTATCGTGAGAAAATTAATAATTTAAATTGTTAAAATTATTTATAGATTTTCTTAAAAAGATTTCGTAAATTTAAGCATTATTTTTGTTTTGGGAAAGTGCTTGTGGAACGCTTTATCTTGATGTGTTAAATATTACGTTTAAAATTGATGAGGAATTCTTTAATAACTTTTTTCCTGTTACATAATCAATGATTTATGTTCTATAACATTTTAGTTTTTTAATATTTCAGTTTTGTGCTCTTTATTAATCATCATTTTATTGTTCCTTTTTTCCTCAATAAATATGATACAAAAAGTTTTAATAATTGCTTGTTTGACGCAATTATTATGACTCTTCGTCTTTGTTTAAGTTTAGCATTTATTGCTACTTTGGTTTTGGCTTTAAAAGCTCAAACTTTGTCATTTCCTGATGAAAAAGATAAAATTTCAATTAAATCTACTCGTCTTAAAAATGTTAAATGTCTTGAATTAAAATTTGCTTGGACTCAACAATTAAGATATGTCCAAAAAGAACTTTTCAAAGTAGTTAATCAAAGGTAGAGTTGTTCATTGATATTTAATATAAACATTTTTACTTTATAGTATTGTCGAATTTGATATGAAAGATTTTTTTAATAAAAATAATACTTATTGCGTCGGTTCTGCTGATAATGAATGTAGTCCAAATGAAGAAAATAAAAATGATGAAACACAAATAAATCATCAGCCTCAAATTGGGAGCGAAATTTTAGCAAAAGAAAATGGCCTTGATAAATGTACAGTAAGTCTTCCAAATTCTATTTTGGGCAAAGAATTAAGTAATATTGATAATAACATTTTTAGAAAAATTACAGGAATTTTTTCTACAGACAAATTTTTGTTTGTGAACGGTTTCCGGTAAAAAAAGAAAGTGAAGTAGAACCAAATGAAGCTCAACTTGATTTCTTAAATAATTATATGCAATATACAGTTTTAAGATATTGCAATAATTTAAATTTAGAAAAAGAAAAAAGATATTTGCAAAATTTTATTGATTTTTTATTCATTCTTAGAAATACTCCAAGATCTGCTGTATGTGATATGGTAGAAATTGAAAAAGAGCAAAAAGAAGATTGTTTTGAAAATGTAAGGATTTTTTAAGAATGCACAATTAAATCCGTTTTAGCAAAGTCTTGATAATATCGCACACATGTGTCATAGTGCTGATCCAAAAGATATGTCTGAATCATTTTTTACATATTTTTATGATAAAATTGATGCAAATAATACAGCAGAGACAATATTGAAGGATTTTGATGAATTATCGTACAATATGGTAATTTCAGTAATACATTAATCCTTTTCAAAAAGATAACTTTTAACAGGACAAAACAACAATAGAAGCAGAAGATATTCGGCATATTATTCATAAGCTTGCAAATGTTGTTAAACAAGTTCCTGAAATTAAAACACAAATGAAAGTTCTTGAAGCAATAAATATTCCACTTTCGCGTGAATTAATGATTTCAAATTTACTTTTAAATAGTTATGGAAAAGCTTTACGAAATGCTAAAAAGCGTTTAAATACATATTGCAAAGAAACATCGCCTAAAATGACAACAAATTTAAAGCAATTTGAACCTGAATGTTTGCCAGAAATTTTATGGCAAAGAACTCCATATACTCTTGGAATTACAGATTTTGATGATTTAATTGTGTATGAAAATATTCGAATTGTTTTGAGAATTATTTTATTAATAATTAGCTTATTTGTAAATGCATATACTGTAAGTTACTTTCAACACAAAAAAATTTTAACAATCAAACGTTTTTAGTATTTTGTTGTCAAAGCTTCAGCCTTAGATATGCCATACATTTCTTCAAAACTTATTCAATTACTTTTAATTGCTAATTTTCTTTTTATTGTAACAGATTTTTTTGTAATTTTGGATAGCTTTTTCCCTTTTGCTCCACAAGATGAATACATGGATTTTATTGCAATGACAAATTTTGATGGAGATTTATGGGAAAATGTTACATACTATGTTAATATGGAAACTGTCAGAAATACGCTGTATTATGTAATAATTTTTTATGACACAACAAATAAATTCCTTTCAATTTTTTTAGCGATATGATGGAAAAGAAGGAATTGAAACTGAAGCTTCTTTTGCTTCAACGTGGGCAAATATGAATATAATTTTACAAACATTTTTATTAAATATTTCAAGAACATATTCTGCGATAATTTTACTTTCAATTGTTTGTTACGTACTTTATGAACTGAGAAATGTATGTTTCAAAAACTATGAAGATATTCTGTAACTGTACATTTTAGTCGTTTGGCGGAAGATTAAGTAAAAAAACAACACTTTGTTTTAAATTAACTCTGGTATTTTGTTTTGTGGTTGTTACAGCTGGTTACGTCATTGCAGGATTATTACAGTATTTTGTTATTGATTATATTAATCAAGCAATGAAATCAGAAAATCGTACAGTGTATATTTTTTAAAATTATTTAAAAAACTGATAAGTGCTCTTTAAATTTTAGGATATGTGAACAAGTAACAATAAAATCATATCAAATTCGAATTCATACTTATATGATGACGGCATTTTACATTCTTTCAAGTTTAGCAACTTTTATTGTATTTACATATCATAAACTTCAAGAAATTGTTGCACCTGTGGATACAAAAGAATTAAAAATTGAAATGAGAAGTACTTTAATTAGTTTAGGTGTTGCAACGGCTGTATACATTTTTTCAAATTTTTTTACAACTTACACTGAATTAGCCTTAACACTTGGAAGTTCAGAGTTTGTTTTTATTCAAATTTAAATTAATCTTTTGCAAAACTTCAGCGTTGATAATATTACCATTGCAACATTAACAACATGGTACCAATGGTTATATCTTGCTTCATTTGCTGATCCAATTATTCATCCCTTTATTCTTATTTATCGAATAAAAGCAATGCGACTTATTCATCAACAATGGAAAAAACAAATTACATCATTTAGTTTATCAGATTCTTTTGTTAGCTTTGTTATCTATGTTCATCAATATCCTCAACGACGAAGAATGAAAAAAGATTATAAGCGCTTTAAAAATAGTAGTAAATCATCTTTTCCTGCAGTTACAAGTGATACAATGAGGCATCGTCATACCCGTATACACAGCTTTCAACTTGATCATGATGTTAACAGTATGCTTGATATTTTAGCAAAACAAAAAAATCCTTCTTATATGCTTTAAAATTAAAAATATTGTTTTAATAAAATTTTTTTCATTGCTATTAATAAATCCGCTTTTATCAAAACAAATCCTGTGAAGCATAAAAATTTTGTAACCCTCTGTTTTTGAAGTCGGCAAAAATATTTTTGAATATTTTCGTGTCAAATTTATATAT
>CABFKO010015121.1:0-10203 GCA_901766855.1 Panagrolaimus sp. ES5
TTTAATAAATGACATATTTCTGCTTTTTTTTCTTGACATTTTTTAAATATTTGAATTTTGAAACTTGATTAATCATTTTGACAGAATTTTGAACATTAAGCTGAAAATACTTTAATTTGAAAATGCTTAAATATTTTACAGTAACGTATAGCAGAAGAACGCATTAAAAATTGTCACAAATTAGCAAACTTCTTACATCCACAGAAAAAAAATAAAAATATTTTTTATCATTGCTTTATCACACAGACTTTCCAGTGATGACGTCACCATAAAAAGTGGGGGGTGGGGGTCGACTAAAAAATGACGGTCATACAAAAATGCGGCAAAAATCAAATTAATTACGGTGGGAACGAAAATTTGAATATTTCATCACCGGACAGTCCCTTATTTGTGTTTTTCACTTTTTTTACTAATGTTGTTGTACTTTTTGCATTTTTTTATTAAAATTCCTACAAACATCGATAATTTAACTTTAAAAACAATCGATTTTTCAACAAGGTTTTATTTCATTTATTTATTTATTGCTCCTTATCTAGGCACACGGGTCCTGAGGAGGGGTAACATACACTAGGTTTTATTTATTTTATTTTATGTATTAAAATGTTTTTTCAAAGCTATAATTTTGATAATAATAATAATTAGAGAAAAAACACTGTTTGAATTTAATTATATATGTTTGAAAAGCAAACGCAACACATTTTTAACAAAAATTTCGAACTTTTAGTCTCTTCTGATTGTTAATATTTGGGATGAAGTTGTTGCGGGGCCAGCAACAGCGAAATGAGTTATTCGATTTTCAATAAGTGCCGATTGACAAAAAACAAATCGCTTTACTTTTTTTATCCCATCGTATTAGTGTCATTCGATATGGTTTAAAAATTAGCATCACTGCAATTGCATTTGCAGAGGAGTGAAAAGTAAAGAATTGCGTCACCCAATGAGAAAGATCTTTAAAAAATTTTCTATTAAAGTTTACTTTTGACATCGGGTCGGCTCCTGAAAATCATGGACCTGAACCCTGCTTACTGCACAATCAAAAACAATAGGTTTTGCATAGAACCGAAGTGCTTAAAATAGCAGGCGTTCAAGATATCGAATTAAATGAAAACTTATTGGTTGTGCATCTAATGGCACAATTAATACATTTCTTATATTTCTAAACTATTTATGTCAAAGAAATAGAAAATCTTTAATTTCTTTATGCTATTAAAAATATATGTACACTTTCCATTCAATATCTTGATCACCTGCTACATTAAACACTTGTAGTCTATGATAAACTTAATAGTTTTTCGATAGCCCAAGCATAGAAGCTTTTTTTTGTTCTTTTCTTTGAAAAAAAGGTTTGATAAAAAACGATTTATACAAAATTTTGTTCGAAAAAAACTGTTAAAGATTTTCTTGTTTATAAAAATCCTTACCCGCAATATCTTCACCACCCAACAATAAATAAGCAATTAAAGAAGAAATTGGTAAAACAAGAAATATACATGGAATTGCCAAATGGACAATTAAAGCAAAAATAAATTGTTTTTGAATTCTTAAATTTTCTTGTGACACTGAACATTTTAAAGCTTGTAATTTTCGAACATTTTTTATTGCCAAAAATACAGCGGCCGAAAATATTAAAATAATTTGAAATGTAACTTCTAAAACCCAAACTGCAATCCAAATATTTATTTTACTACTGGTGTAACAGGCTGCTGTTATATAAAATTGATAATGTTGTGGAGCATTTTGTTTTACATAATTTATTGCAAAATTTTATTCCATATTTGCACATGAAATAATTGCCGGAGGTAATCTATAAAGAAGCATTCCAGCAAACATTGCTGTAAAAATTTTTGGTTTTTTAAACATTTCTGGATTACTGTTTAAAGAATAATATTGAAAAAGCATGGCAAAAAATATTGACGTTCCACATAAGCCAAGTGTAATATGCATTATTCCCTAAAACCGAAAAAATGTGGTTTCACTATCCGAGTGATATCCCAACCGATTTCTCGACCCCACGATGATATTTTCTTTTTTTTATCCTAGTTTTGGTCCATTTCGTTTATGTAAAGAATATTATTTAACCTCAGATTGCCCGAGCACCGGATCTAATTTCGCACAAGTGGCTGCAAGCGGGATCGAACCCGGAATATTCTGGCTTCTATCTAACTGCGTTAACCACTAGGCTAGTGACGCGGCCGCTATTGATGCGCCATCTTACATGATAAGAGCTTGTTTTAACATGATATTTCTATTTTAACAAGCCAAAATATATTCAATATGATTCCGCACATTTTCAAACATTTTCCTTCAAACTCAGCGTTGAAGAAAAATGTTTGAAAAGGGTATATAGTTGCTAAAGGAACAATTCAAAAATTTTTTTAAATATGGTCTTCAAAGATTTAAAAAGATAATACATTTTGATTTAGCGTAGCTTTAGTAACCGTCTACAATTTATGAAAATTATTTAACTTACCCAATTTACCGCAACACCCTGCCATCCCAAGTTCTTTAAAATTCCCGCACTGCAAACCATCGTGTATGGAAGAAGTGTAAAAGGTCCAAAAATAAAAGATACATGAAAATCAAAAATATATGCACCCAAAATCGTTAAAGAAATAAATTTTTCTGTCATTTTCATAGCTTTTGTTGAATAATTTATATTTATTATTCAACAAAAGCTATGACTAATGTCTAATTGTCATTTAAAGCAGGTTTACAAATGTACTTTTAAAAAAACGAAACTTTTGGTCGGGAGTATATTTTATTGGCTGCAAATTTAGAAAAATTGCGCAATCTTTATTCGAAGCAGTATTATGTAAAAACAAAATATGGTCTTTTTTTCCATGTGTACGTTTTAAAATTTCATGTGTATCTTTTTTTCCTCTGATTAATTTCATTAAAATTTTGTTGTCACAAAAAAAAATCTAGGTCAATAGTATTCTTTGACAAAATTACTCACTTACTTATACATGGCACGGTAATATACAAATTTGCAATCTCTTTTATGAAATTAAAAAATTCCTCGCTAAATTTTTGTCCAAAATGGAGAAAAAATTATTCAGAATTCACAGAGGGGAAAGGCACTAATGTTTTCAAATTAGCATATTATCGCGCCGTGCATATATTTTTTGAAATGTATAAAATTAAAAATAAGCAAGTATTCTCTGATTTGTTGAAAAATAAAAGTTTTTTTTTGCAAACGGCTCATAAGTCATGGCAAGCAAATTAAATATGTTTTTAAAATTTTTATATCGGGTACAAATTTCTTCTTGTTTTTTTCTTGATTAGGAGTCGGTCTACGAACTCTGCTAAAAAATCCTTTCAAAAAAGGTATCCATAAAACATTTCGCTTACAAACTATTAAAAGAACATGATGTTCGAAATTTTTAATTTAAACTTCAAATATTTGTTTTTGTTTCTAACAATTTGTAAAAAATGAAAATCTCGCATTATTTTTTTTTTCAAAAATGTTCACATTTTTATGAAAGGTTAAAAATTTGAATTCGGTAATCACAGAGATAACATCAAATTTTTTGCGTTTTCTTTACAGTAATCAGAAATCAAGTTACTAATTATATATAGTTTACTTTCTCATATTCATTATTTATTTTAAATACTTTTGTGTCGTGAGATTTAATAATTTTTGAAAGCTTAACGTATATAATGATGGTTTTAAAACTCGAATATTCAAAAAAAAACAACCACAAAAAACCGAAAAATATTTGGGACAGACAAAAGTTTGAATGGCAATAACATGTTTTAGTAAACATTGCTTCTTTTTTAAAACAATAATTTCTATTCTTTGCTAATATTGAAAAAAACCACAATCATTTTGCTCTCCGTCTTTTGCAGCAAATTGTGAAACTAAAAGAAAAAAAAAGACGCAAAATGTAAGTGTTTCGAAATTAAAAGAATAATTTTTCTGCTTTTTTATAAGAGAAAAGGTTCATGCCAATCTTTATTTTTTTAACTGAAAATTCAAATAAATGCAGTCGTTTGATTATAGTTTTGCAAAAATGTTTCTTTTCCATTTTTAATATTTTAATATCAAAATTTCATAGAAAAATTTTTAATAAAAAGCCTTAAAACTAAATCTCTTCTCCCCAAATTTTTTGAATAAAATTAAAATTTTTATTTGAAAACAATCATGAAATTAATCAATATTAATTAAATTATGTCCTATCTAATTTTTAACAAACAGCGTTTAAATATTATTTACCAATGAATAATCCCATAAACATTTTTTATTTATGATCTTATTTTGGAAATTTAAAAAAAGTTGCAGACGTATTATAAGCGTTCAATGAATATCAGTAAATAAAAATGCTGATGTTTGTGTTCTTTAAATTTATTACAAAAACGTTAGAAACATGAATGTGATTGATAGCAAACATTAAATTTCGATTTGAATCAATTAGTTTTGATATTAAAATGGTAAGAAAGCTTTCATTTCATTTTACAAGATGTAAGAGAAAGATGCAATTTTTTACAATTATTAATTACACGTGTGCTACAAGTTCTTCTACATTAATATACTTATATTATTACAGCTTAATGTTTAAACAATTTTGCATGTATAATAATTTAAAGAAAGTTAAAAATTTAAATATTCAAAAAATAGTTTCAAAAAAAAACAACCAAATACAGATGCAATCGAACGAGAATCAATTTAACAAATGTTACATTTTTTTTATTCTGTTTTTCATCTTCAAACATTCGGAAAAAAAGAGTCTGGCCATTTTTGCCTTTACTCTTTTTTCAAAAATAAAAAACGACTAGACATGTTTCGAAATCTATTTTTTTCTGCCTGCTTTTTTTGCACTTCACAAAATTCTCTCATTTTTTGTTTCGGCAAAAAATCCAAAAATACATACGTACACCATTCACTAAAACAAATCTCGTTTCAAAAATCACGTCTTTCTAATGTTGTTCTTTTTGAAATTTTTATCCTTTTTGAATATTTCAATTTTTTAGAAAGAGTTTTTTAAAATATTAATGTTTGCAGAATTATAAATAATTCAATCAATCAATCAAAAAATAACGAAATATTGTAGCAAACATTGCCTATGACACATTAATAATGTTAAAAAGTTATCCAGCTTTACTACCTCATTTGTAACAAAATAATAAAAATTTCTTACCATAAAAGGTGTCCCATAAGTATAGAAACACCTAAATAATAGAAGTGTTTCCTGAATTTTTTAAATAAAACCACCTATTCCATCGGATTCATCACCTTTGAAAACATATATATCTCCACAAATGTGAATCACTATTTTTGGGATATTTAGGTGTTTCTGTGGGACACACTTTAAAAAAAATCAAATTTTATTAATCCAAACCGCTTTTATTTGCGATCTTTCATGTTTACACAGTTGATTTGAAAAAATACCTGGCCCGTTTGTATTTATATAAAATTTGAATTTTGAGCATTGATTTTTTTTAATTCTGACTTTCTTTATGAATTCTTTGATTCTTTAAAATTTGTCAGTTTGAAAACAACTGACAAATTTTAGTTTTTTCATTTTAAAGCAGTTCAGGAAAAGTCGTCTCAAAATTATATTACACAAATTAGAAAGCAATTGCTTTCTAATATACTGTCCGATAACATAAAAAACAAGTAACAGTTTTTTTTGCTTCTTCCTACTAGTGAAAAATGTTTTACTTTATTTTCTCTAAAAAATGAGTCATTTTTTGTTTGTTTTTGAGACTCAAATACTGAAAAAAAAGAGTTAATTTCGAGAGAGATGTTTGTTTCTTCCTCTCCTTTGGTGAGATTCAAAAAAAAGCAATTTGTAAAAATTATTAATGAATAAAACGATTTTCAATCATGGTTGTTTATACTTTTGCATCATTATACTGATAAATTTACTGCTTAAAATTTAAACTTTGTTTGTCATTTCAGTTATTAATAATGTTACTGCATTAAAATATTCAAAAAAAGGTGACACAAAATAAAAGCATCAAAGAATAATCGCACAAATTTTGCAAAACTTTTTTATCACTCTTTGCTAATTCCAAAAATACAAGTTGTGTCTTCCTAAACTGCATTCCCCTGGTTAAACAAAGAAAAAAAACGCGACTGGCATTTCAAAAGAAATTTCTTTAAAAACGACCAAAAACGAAACATTCATAAAAGCAAATCGCATTCATTTAAACTTTTGTAAATGGCATTTGTCTGTTGTTTTTTGCCGTTTTTAATATTTTAATATTTTAACTTTGTTAATAATTTTGAATGCAAAGCTGAAAATACTTTAATCTAAAAATGAAATTTCTTTTTACAAATATTTTGCAAAAGAAATAACAATAACAAAAGAACGCATTAATAATTTTCACAAATTAGCCAACTTCGTACATCCAAAAAAATAAATTAAAATGTTTATTGTCATATTTTTATCACATATCTGATATATTTAAGTTAGTTTTCTTGTGATTTTTCACAATTACTTTCCTTCTTAAGTTTTATTAAAAATTTTATTTTTTGAGTTTTTGTTTTTGGCTAATTGAAAGACCTTCAACGCTGTTTAGCGCATAAAAAATGACACAAATGTTTTCTTGGTTTTATTTTTCACATATGTTTTATTATTTTTTTCGAAACAGTACAATTTTATTTTTTATCAGAAAAACAACAAAAAACAAGTTACGATTTTTTTGCTTCTTCCGACTGATCAAAAATTGTTTTTCTTTATTATTTTCTCAAAAAAATGGGTTGTTTTTTATTTATTTTCCAGATTTTAAAAACACAAAAAAGAGATGTATTTCAAGAGAGATGTTTACGCTTTTTCTTCCCCTCCTTTCATGAGATTCAAGAGATAGATAACGACGATCCCCTTTTTTGCGCAAAAAAAATCTTTCGCAAAATATCCGAAATAAACAAATTTTTTTCTTTTTCTTATTTTTTTGACCACTCTTTTTCTCTGTTTGCGCAAATAAAAAATATCCTTGAATGTGTTTTTCAAGAAAAAATGACCGATAAAAATAAAGTTGTTTTTCTCTTTTTTCAAAGAGTGTTTACAAAATATTATTTGGAACAAATATATATTTTTTGGGGAGTATAAAATGGAATCAAAATGCAACAGAAAAATCAAATCACTCACTTTTTCAAAGCTGATATTTTAAATTCAATTTCTTTTTAAAAATGCAATCAACACTTTTAATTCCATTTTTATTTATTATTTATGTAAATTGTCAAACAACTATTCCTCGACCCAAAAGACAATCTACTAATTTATGCCCTGCAATTCCGGCACCAATAAATGGCGAAATTAAATATTCTTCTGAAACTCCTTCTCTTGGTTCTGGATATTCAAGTGGTACTCAAGCAACCCTGACATGTCTTGGAGGTGATTATTCTGGAGCTAAAAATACAACTTGTAACAATGGAATTTGGATTCCGCTAATTGGAAGTTGCCCTGGCACCGGAATTCCAGCAGATTCCTCTTCAGCTCCATGCCTTCTTGGACCTGTTACACCCTTAAATGGACAACTCAAATATTCTACTGGTTCAGTTTTAGGTCCATGGCCTGCTGGTTCAACTGTTCAACTTGCTTGTAATCCCGGATATACCCCATCTGGAATCTTACAAGCAACATGCATTAATCGTGCCTTCAATTCTACAATGCTTGGAGAATGTAATTTAAGTCCCGCTAAAATTTTGTTTAAATCTCTATAATTTTAATTTTATTAATGTTTAAATTTTAATAATGTACATATATTTTTTAATTGTTAATAAACTTTTACAAATTATTAAAGATCCAAAAACATTCAAGAGTACTGCTTTTAAAACTGAATTAAATTAAACGCTTAACTTATTTAAAAACATCTGTATTAAAACTGAAAAACAAAAATTGTGTTAAACGAAAATTCATGAAAAAAAGATACTATTTTATATGACGACCAGAGCTGCGCGATATGGTGTCAGCTCTGGTCTCAGAGTCTCGGTCTCGAGTCTCGGATATCCGTTTTTTACCCGAAATTTGTTCAAAAACGTTTGTATTTTTTGATGTTTTTGAATTATTCTATACAAATTTTTTTAAGTTTTTGTTATTTTATTTTTATCCATATTAAGAAACATCGTTGTTTTAAAAAGAAAAATAACAAGTCCAAATTTTTTTGAATTTTGGTCTTGAGTCTCGGTCTCGGATAAATTTTTTAAGGTATCGGAATATCGAGTCTCGGTCTCGCCTGTTTGAGTCTCGGGTATCGCACAGCATGACGACCAACTAGAAGCAAAATTTGAAAATGTTAATGTATAAAAATAAAAAGAACACTGTATTTTATAAATAGATAAAAAAATGTTTGCAGCATTAGAAAGACAGCTATTTAAATATTTAAAAGTGCATCCGTTTTCAAACTTATTTCGGTGATTACGGTAATTTAAAAAATAATAAACGAAAAATTGCCTGCTGTAAAATTTTTTTATATGAAAAAAATATAAAAATGTTAATCAAATAAACAAATACTTTATTATTATTTTTTTACAAGTGCTGCTTTTTGTAGTCATCACTGACCACCAAAAAACTAGTTTTTTGTTTTTTTTCTGGAAAAATTGATATTTTTTGAAGTTTGTGTTTCTCTTTTTTTCTGTTTGAAATAATCATTTTTTATTTGGGGTGGTCTTTTTAGTTTTTTTTTACAATGTTTTTGAACAAAATAATATTTTTAACAAGTGTTTATCGTTTTTTTTTAACGGAGAGAAATCCATAAACAAAAAATAGCAAATATAAGGAGGAGAGATTTCATGAATGAAACATGTACGAAAAAAAAGATTGTAAACAACTTTCCGGTCAAGTTTTTTTGTTTGAAAAAAAATACGAAAACGAAGAAAAAGAAAAAAAGTATCCGTAAATGTAATCAATGATCGTTAAAAAATATCTTTTTTTATTTTGTTGTTTATGAAAAACATTTTCTGGAGGAATAATTTTTGTGGTATAAAAACGGAATCAAATGTGAAGCAAAAATATCAGTTTTTTAAAAACTATCACAAATATTTTTCAACGACTAACTTTTAAAAATGATGAAATCCTTATTTTTAATTCCATTTTTGATTGTTTCTATTCAAGGTTTTCGTTTAAAGAGACAACAACCTGGCTCATGTCCAGCTATACTTCCCCCTTTAAATGGTTTAATTGAATATTCAACTGGTACCCCTGCTTTGGGGCAGTTATATCCACACGGTGCAACAGCCCAACTTATCTGTAACACCGGCGTAATTAGTGGAAGTCCAACTTCAAATTGTGTAAATGGAGCATGGACTCCATTAATTGGTGGCTGTCCTGGAACCCCCCAACCTGGGGTTGGTGGAAATGCTGAGGGGCAACAATGTGGTGCAGGTCCTTTAACACCTTTAAATGGTCAATTACGATATTCAACTGGATCCTTCCTAGGACCTTATCCCGCTGGAACTACCGTGTCATTAGTTTGTAATCCCGGATTTATTTCTAATGGTATTGTTGAAGCAACCTGCATCAATGGAGGCTTTAATCCACCAAGTCTTGGAGAATGTATTGCAGCTGGTAAATAAAAATATGTAGAATCATTTTAATAAATTTATTTTTATGTATGTATATACTGTAACTAAATGTTAACAATAAAGCTTGAAGATATATTTAAATAAAAAGCAAAAAACGATACCGTTTTCACAAAAGTTTTTTTGCCTTTTTGAAAAATTTAAAAATAATCAAAATAGTAAAAAAAAGGTGTATCAAAATAACTAACATTGATAAGAATTAAAACAGCCAAAATAAGATGTTAAAATAATTATGGACAATTTTTTTTATTATACAATACTTTACAAAGGTAGATAAAAAAGATTTTCAAATTTTTAAACAAAAATCATCGAAAAATTGACGAATGCAAAATGAAATCAAACGACAGCAAATTTTTTACCATAAAAAAATAGGAACTTTTTTTATGAAAAATTTTTTTTCTTTCCTTCTTAACTTTACAAAATGATAAAAGTCAGGATATTCAAGATCAGTTTAAAGCTCAATTTTTGAGAAAGTACAGCTTTTTGAAATATATAAGGCACAGAGAATTCAAAATCATGGGAGGAAGGTATAAAATGCTTTTCTAGGGTAAACAGGGTCCAAAAACGTCATTTTTAAACTCTATTTCGAAATTTACCAAGCGGATTTTGTGATATGAATTTAGGGCTATTTTTTGAAAAAAAATTCATTTTTCAAGATAAAATTACAAATGTGGTAT
>CABFKO010015155.1:0-10191 GCA_901766855.1 Panagrolaimus sp. ES5
AAATTCTAAAATCTGATCACTACTGACCTGACGATTTAAAAAACAACCGAGAAAATAAAAGCGTATTTGCTAACTCGCAAAAAAGATGACTTAAATTTTTATTTTTTTCTAAAATCTGATCACTACTACCGACCATTGTCGTTTATATGATCATAAATTAAAGGGAGACTCAAAAAAATCTGATTCAAAAAATAAAGCATCACTAAAAAGTGAGCACAAACTTAAAATTCATCGCAAATCGCGAATATTGCATGTAAATACAAACGGTGACTTACAATCACTTTATCATATATTTCTTGTGGTTAAGCAATAAAAAAAACATAATTAATAGATAAATTTGGTTGTGATAATTACTGTTTAACATTACTCAATCAGCATGTTTGACATTGAAAAACATGACTTTGGCATTGTGTGTTTCAACCGAGTGAACGTGCTGTGATATGAGAGACAAAATAAAGATGATGCAATCTGACGATCTTCAAATCGTAGTTTTAAAAATATTGAATAAAATAAACATCTATTCAATTGTATCTTTGTCACTTTTTTATACTTTTTGCTAATATTATATTTACTTTTTACACACTTTTTGAAATTTAAATTGCAATTTTTCTTTCTTTTTTAGTGCAGTTTTTCAAAAAACATATTAAATACAAATAATAATTGAATTTTTTTAATAATCTAAAGCTACAGTGTTTTTTTCAACATTTTTGTTCTATATTTTGTTTTTAAACTTTTATATAAGTTTAAAAATCAAAATATTTTTCAAATGTTGTTGTGTATTTTCGACCCTTTCATTTGCTCCTGTCTTCATTTATTTTGTTTCATTAAAAATGTTAAAAGTTTTTTTCTTTTTTCAATTAACAGTTGCTTTCTCGCCCCCTCTGGGTCCAAAAAGCAAGGCAAAACAGAGCGATCAAAAAAATAAATGAAGAAAAAGCATTGTTTTTGCAGTTGAAAAACATTGACTAAAAAATTCTGTTGCTTCAAAACTTTTAAAACTGATTTATTTGCTTTTTATCAGGCATGGAGATTGAATGAATTGTTGAGAAAGAAGCGATAATAAATTGCATCAAAAAATATATTTATAAAACAATCGAAAGAAAATAGAAAACGACACATGTTGTGAACACTGTTAGAACAAAAAAGAAAGTGTGTTGGATAAAAATATAAAAAAAGATAAATGCCAAAGTGGTGATTAATGGTTTCAAAAATAGTTGTTTACAATTTTCTCTTTATCTTGAGTTGTAAAATTATACCCGCCCCATTTTTTTCTTTTAAGATTAAGAGATGAGATTAGCAAAGATTTTTTGAAAAACAAAAATCATTTTAGTTGAAGCTTTTTTGGAAGCATCATCTAAAGTAGCAGCCATGACTAAATGTAAGTATTTTTTCTGCGATCATTTGAGTAACTGTAGCTTTTTAAAAACATAATAGTTTGGTACACTGTTGGTATATCATAATGATACCGTAGCTTTCCAAGAAGTGATTTTTTGATAAAGCTACAGTAACCAAATTTGTTCAAATTAATTTTAATTTGAGTTACTATCCTTTTCCCTCAAAATTTTTGAAATTTTATTAACATGTTTTCCTTTATTTTTTATAGTAACATCAATTCTATTGATTGCAATATTGGGATATGCTGTTGCACATCCAACTTCAGAAGCTGTTGTAACCACCACAGATGCCACATCTTCATCTGAAGAAGATACTTCAACAGCAAAAGATCCAGCTGCTCGAACAAAAGAAGAAAAATATCGTTTATATGTTGGTGAACAAAATTATCAACTTCCCTTCAAAACTCGTATCTCTGAACCATTCAAAGAAGGCCAAACCATTCATGCCCTTGGAACAATTGGAAATGATCCAAAAAGAATTGATTTCAATTTTCATAAAGGTGGCGGAGAAGGAGCTGATATGCCCCTTCATTTAAGTATTCGATTTACTGAAGGTCTTTTCGCTGGAAAAATTGTTTATAATACTTTTAAAGATGGAAATTGGTCAACTGATGAACAACGCATCTCATCCCCATATAAAGCAAATGAAAATTTTGATATTCGTGTTCGAATTATGAATGGTAAATATGTTGTCTTTGGAAATCGTCGTGAACTTGGATCTTTTGAACAGAGAATGGGCTTGGAAGGTGTTGATGTAAGTTTTTTTGTCTTTCAAGGTTACTGTAGCTTAGCAATTTATAATAATCCCGATTTTTATGAGTTTATTGCCTTTTTGATTACTGTCGATTTTATCATTCAACACATTTTTTTCAGCATGTTTCAATTTCTGGTGATCTTGTTCGTCTTCGTGTCTTCCATTATGGTGGAACAGTTTTCCCAAATCCTTACACTGCCATCGCCCAAGTAACCCCCGGCAAAAGACTTGATCTCTCAGCAATGCCAAAAGGAAAACGTGTAAATGTAAATCTTTATCGAAAGGGTGGAGAATATGCTCTTCAAGTTTCAATCCGTTACGATGAAGGTGCAATTGTTCGAAATGCCATGAAAGGTTCAGAATGGGGTAAAGAAGAACGAGATGGAAAGTTCAAACTTGTTGATAAAGAAATGTAAGCATTTTTTTACAGGATTACTGTAGATTTTTAAAGTTGTTGTATCATATTACAGTTACTGTAAAATACAATTGATATTATTTAAAACATTTTTTAGCTTTGATTTAACTGTCATCAATGAAGAATTCAGCTTCCAAATCTTTGTTAATGGTAAACGTTATGCAACTTTTGGACATCGTGGCTCACCACATGACATTGAAACTCTTGAAATTGATGGAAATGTTGATGTTCATTCTGTCACCATCACTCCAATCTAAAAAACATATAAATATATCGTTTTTTAAAAACAGTCGTAAAAATTTAATAATAATTTTGTAAAAACTCCTTTTGTTTTTGATTCTTTAGCTTTTATGTTTTTTAAAATGTTTTTTCTTCGTTAAAATTCAGATTCATCATTTTTTAATAAAATTTATTTAAGTGTCTTTTCCAACAGTCAAAAAATTAACAATCATCGAATTACTAAAAAAGAACACTGAATCATTATGTGATAATTAAACATCAAATTTTGAAAAAAAAAATTATTAATGACAGAATTTTGGGAACAAATGATTCTTTTTTGTATTTGATTCTTCTTCTGCCTTGGTAGGAGCAAAAATGAAATTGTTTTTATTGGTTTTGGTTTTGAGTTTTGTAAATTTTGTCACTGCTGCAAAATGGGTTCCATTGAATGTTGCCTTAGCTCGACCATCAAATTTACAACAATTACCAGATTTTGTTATGGTATTTAAACTTTTTAACATTTTCAACACACAAATATATATATCAAATTTTTAGAGAGGTTTGGATGATGCAATAAATAGTTTAAATAAATTCATTAATGTTCGAGTTGTAAATGTTCATGATGAATATCTTTTAAATCGAGATAACATTCTTCAATGCTCCAAAAACAAGGATTTTTTTACGGAATTTATTACGGTTGAAAAATTTGTTCCAAAATATTCAATTTCAAAGCATAAAATTGATGGAAGTGGTTTTAATTTACTACAAATTGGGGCAAATTTTGTTTTGTTTTTAAGTGTTAGTTTTTATTTTGCAATATTTTAATTTAATTCTTTTCAATAAATTAGGTAAATTCAGAAGTATGCACAAAAGATCCATTTATGCTTGCTGGAGCTGCACCATGCATGAAACCAAATGCAAAATTACAACCTATTGTTTCACGGTTTTAACATCTTTTTTTGATTACTGTATTTACATATTAAACTTTTTTTAGACCAGTTTGTGGTCGTTTAATTGTTTGCTTAGAAAATCCAACATGGAAAACCTTTGAATCAAGTTATGATCTTTTTCGGCATGAAATTATGCATGCTTTGGTTCGTATTTCTACCGTAACCAACAGTGTATTAATTTAAATAAAATTTAGGGATTTGGCACAATTATCCCAGATAAATACAACAATGTTACAAAACCTGAAACGCAAATTTGGAATAATAATTATGGACATTTTCGGCCAAGTCAAAAATATGAAGCATATTATATGGATTTTGCAAAAAAATCTACCGTATTCTTTTAAATTTTTAAAGTTTAAAATTATCAAAAAAAATTTAGGAAGCCGCAAAAAAGTATTTTCTTTGTGACAAAATAACTGGAATTGAAGCAGAAGATTCCAGCAAAATTCATTTAAATGAATACATTTATGGAGTAAGTTTTTGTATCACATTGGGATACTGTAACGATATCATTTTTTTGTAGAATGAACTTATGACACCTGTAGTTTCAAATGGAAATAATTATTTGACATATTTAAGTGCATCAATTCTTGAATCAACTTATTTAGGTAAAACGTAAGCTTAATCCTTTTCCTTAATATCTCAATATTATGCCCTCTGATTACAGTTCATGGTATAAATTCAATAAAAAAGCTGTAAAAGAAGAATCTCGGCATTATTGGTATGGTCGAGGATGGGGTTGTTCATTTGTTCAGGGATCTTGTTATGACTATATTAAAGATTCAAGAACTTTAAAACGTGGTTCAACATTTCCATTTTGTGGGGAAGAAGATCTTCGAGATTTTTTACTTTATCGAAAACCAAAAGAAATTTGTTTTTCAAATGGCGATATCGAAATAAAATTTAATGTTAGCTGTAATTTAATGAAAACTTTAATTCAACCAACTGCACAATTTGAGGTAATACAAATTTGAATACCATTGGATATATGAAATCCATTTTTTAAGCCAACTCCAATGTTATCTCAATTTCCTCGACTTCGGCATTTATTGGATTCAGTTGGATATCCCCTTTATGGATCAGATAGCTTTCATCGATATTGTCCAATGATCAAGGTTTGCTTAAAACTTTTTTGCTTTTTTTAAAAAATGTTTAAACAAACAAAAAAATATTTTTTGTAGGAATATTTGGAAGATCAAATAAAAGATTTGCCTGAAACATCTGAAATCATTCCATGTGAATAAAAAAACAAAACTGTTTATTTTTTTTTGGAGAAATAAAATTTCGATAAAAAAAGCAATAAAACACTTTCTTTTCACATTTTTTCTCCTTTTCCTAAATCACAGGTTCAATCTTTGCTCCACAAAAAAAGTCTCTATGAAATCGATTTGATTTAAAAGCTATGTCTATCAAATCCGCCTAAATCAGTCTCTTTCTTTTTTTCTTCACTTTTTTGCTCTTTCCCCAAAAAATAACAGCAAAAAAAGAAAGATGAAAGTTTTAATTCTAATTTTGTTAGTTTATTTTTCAACAAATACAGTTTTTTGTAAAAATGAACTTTTATTTGTTCAAGTTGTTTGGAGACATGGGGATCGAGCTCCAATGTCAAATTATCCTACAGATTCCCACAATGAATCAACATGGCCTGGTGGATGGGGTGAATTAACGGAACTTGGAATGCGACAACAATTTACCCTTGGAAAATTACTTCGACAAAAATATATTACATCTGATTCCCCATTTCTTAGTGCAAGATATTCTCCAAAAGAAATTTATATTCGAAGTACCGATGTTAATCGAACAATGATTTCTGCAATGTCAAATTTAGCTGGAATGTTTCCAGCTGGTGAACCCGGATTTGATTTTCCTTCTGATGATCGACATTGGCCAACTCATTGGACTCCAATCCCTGTTCATACTGTACCCGTTGATGAAGATCATGTAAATACACCTATTAATAATATACTAAATATTACTGTAATATTTATTTTTTAGGTTGGAAATATTTTTGCTCCATGTCCACGAGCTGTTGAACTTGATGAATTTATTCAAAATAGTAAAGAATTCAAAGAAATCAGCTCAAAAAATCATGTTTGTTAAAGATTTTACAGACTACAATTACAATTACAGTATCCTTGTTTTTTAGGATTTCTTTCATTTTGCAAGTTTAAAAACAGGAAAAGAATATAATTTAAATAATATTTATGAACTTAATGATATTAATTATATTGAAGTAAGTCGTTTTAAAATTGCTAAAGTAATATTCATAGTTGGAGAACAAAAAAATTATTATTTATACTGTATCAATGCAATAAAATTATTAACGTTTTAGTCAATTTATAATTTGAGTCAACCTGAGTGGATGAGCCCTGAATTTATTTTACAACTTCGAAATGTTACTCGAAAAGGCAATGAATTTGTTTATGGCATTTCAAAGCCATATGTTCCAGAAATGATTAAATTGAGAGGTGGTAAGCTTTTTTGATAATTTATTTAATTTACATCAACCTGTGCCTTTTCTAAACCTAAAAACTACAAAAGACACATTCTTTTAGGAAGTATCTTAAAAGCAATTGCTGAAAATATGCAATTTAAACTTTCATGCATGAATCGTACGAATGATTCTGATTGTACCTGGATGTCAAAACTTAAATATTATGCATATTCTGCTGTAATTTATTCTACCGTAATCTTTTAATCCATAGCTTCAAATTTTAGCATGATACAACTGTTGCTGCACTTTTAACAACATTTGGTGATGAACAACGAGTTATTCGAGGTGGATTACCACATTACACAGCATCTATTGCAATTGAACTTTGGAATGTTGACGGAATTGGTCCTGCAGTAAAAATTCTTTTTCATTCTGCTTTTCATCACAAATACCATGTTATTACTGATCTAACAAAAGGATGCCCAATGACAGGAGATTTTTGCCCTTTGGAAATGTTTTTAAAACGTTCAAAAAAATTTATGCCAAATGACATCCAAAAAGATTGCCTTCCAAAACGTAAAAATTCAACAAAATCTCAACTTAATTTATGGTATCATCGAAAGAATTAAAAAATATGATAAGGATATATCAAATCCAAAAATTTAAATAATGATAAAATTTGTCAAACCCGTAAATCTTTTTATTAGTATAATGTTTATAAAGCAATTAATAATTAAATAATAAATATACAATTTTAAAATCCAAGTTCATTCTTTTCAAATTCTGCAGGATTAAAGGGTGGCTTATCATCACTTTCTTCACTTTGAACCGTTGGATCTTTTCGATGCTTTCCAGAACTTTCAGTAGTTTTTGCAATCGAAACATCTTCAGATACGGTAATAATTTTAGTTCTTCTTGCTGCTCTTGATGGCTTCTTTTCTGTTGTAAGTTGATTATAATTTGGTAATAATTCCCAATCAAATTGATCAGCATGTTTAACACCCAAATCTACCATAATACCCTATAAGTTATAATACTGTAACAGTTGTAAAGAAGTAACAACATACATCCAAAATATGATAAATTTTTGCATAATCAGGTCTTTTGTAATAATCAAGATCTCTCAGATGTTTTGCAATTTCAAGCATTGGTGGTGGACATTTTGATAAAAGTGTTTCATCACTTGTTGCTTTCTTCTTTTTACCAATTTCATGTTTATCTCTTAATTGATCCCATGGAAGTGGTCCTCGCATTTCTAAAAATAGTTAATGAATGATTTTTTCAGTATTTGTATTATGTTTATTATCATATCAGAAAACAATGATAAAAATTTACCAGCCAAAACATATACCATTGACCATAAATCATCCACTCGGCCTTGTTCTCCACGACAATTTGCATGTGCAGAACAATATTTTGTTGTTCCTCTAAAAGATTACAGCTTTAAAATAATGTTAATAATTTAAATTAGCAAATCATGTCAAAGAAATGATCTGACTTTTTTCGCAGTTTTGTTTTTCATTTTTATAAAAACCAAAACGCAATATTCCGTCATTCATTCTTTGATAAAAAAACTTGTTGCAAAAACTATAATACATACCGAAAAAGTGTATTTTCTCGTGGCTTTCGTATTTCTGTTTTTCCATCAATTTTAATAATATATTCACGACTAAGACCAAAATCAAGAAGATGAACAACTCGCATAGATTTTCCCTTTTTTCCAATTGCCAAATTTGCTGGTTTTAAATCTCGATGTACATATCTAAAAAACAATAGATTTGATATATCCAAAATGAATGGAAGAAAACATACCCTACTTCATGCAATTGCTTTAAACCATATAACATTTGAAGACCTAACCGTACTTGAGTTGATGGAGTAAATTCACGTCTACAAAATTTAAAAAGCCTTCCTAAACTATGCCCAAAAAGTGTCATCACCATATAACAATATCTTTCCTTCTTTCCTTAAAAAAACCTTTATTAACTATGTTACAGTAAAACAAAAAATTTACCAGATGTAATAAGTTGTGCAACATATTTTCTTCCAGCAAGACGTTTAAGAACTTGAACTTCTAATTTTAAAACTGATCCACCTGCAACAAAATTTGATTCAGCTTTTAATGCAGCTTTGGCTTTATTTTTTGTATCTTCAACAAGATAAACCGCCCCACATCCTCCCTAAAAAAATCAAAAATAGAGTTAGATTACTGTAAAAAAAATAACAAAAAACATACTTCACCAAGTTTTTCAATAATTTTCCATTTTTTTGCAACTGTTTTTCCAACTGGAAGTTCAACGGGTCCTGGTTCATCTGCACCTCCAACAGCAGCAGCAGTAGCCATTTCAGAATTATTTATTTCAAGGAATCAATCTTTTGTCGTATCTCGTCTTGAAGCAATGAACGAAAAGAAGAAGTGAAGAAGAATAAGAATAAAGCCAAGAAATATAAATGAATAGAAATTGGAAATTTAAAAAAAAGGAATGATAAGTTTTATCATTTCTTTAAAATGCAAATTTTTTTTATTGAGAAAATGGATGAGATTTTTGTGGATACGGTAGTATTTATGATTCACCGATGTTACCGTATCCAAAATCCTAAAATACCAAAATTAATTTATCAAAAATTTCTTTTTTTCCTACTTTATTTTAAAAAAAAGTAAATTAAACAAATGTATCTTTTTTTTGCAGATTTAATTGTTGTTTTTTCCCAACCTTTGTTAAACTTCTTTTGTCTCATTTTTTCTCTTGAGTTAATACATGTTTTCTCAAAGAAGCTTAGCGTTGATGAGACGCTATTAAGCGGATTACTTTACCTTACTTACTTAACTTTAAAACTTAAAATTTAGCTAACTTACTTACTTAGTTATTTCTTTCTTCTATCATATTTCCTTCCGTAACTTTATTTTTTTTCCTTCCTTTCTTCAACTGCGCAAAATACTCTGAACTTTTTCTTCCAACTTTATTTTTTCCTTTTACCCCCGCATCATCAATATCTATCATCATAGACGTATATTCTTCTGCTATCAGTTTTTAAATTGCACACTCTCTTCAAAAGTTTAAGAAGAAGAAAGCTCAGCTTCTTTTTCAAGTGGCTTTTAACGTCTCATTGAAATTTTGTTTTAGGATAAAATCAATTAATATTTTTATTGTTTGTTAAAATAAAACATGCTGATAGAATTTAAAAGTTTTATTGTTTTTATTTTATGTTTTTGTTTTGCTTTTTGTGGTAAGTTTTTAAAGTTCTTTTCTGTGAGTGGTTTTGGATCATTAAATTTAAATGACATGGCTTTTTTAAAATTGATAAACTTTTTTTAATTTTAAAACGTTGGAAAAATAAATAAAGAAATTATACCACAAAATAGAAGCTTAATTTAGTTTTCCAATTTTATATTAAAATTTTGTCATGTCATCTTTTTCTGAGTTGTTTAAAACAAATCACAAGTTGTTTTCCAACTCTTATTTTAACAAAAAAAATAAAATTTTTTGTACAATAACCTTTTTTTACAGAATCTCGACAACTTTTATGGTGCCACCAAGGCGGAGCAAAAAAGAATTGGGGACCAACACAATGCCCGGAAATGACAAAAGAATGCTTTAAATTTGACTGTATTGGAGGACAAGGTTTGTTAATTCTCTTCGACCGTTAATGTTTCCATTCATATTATTATAAATCAATTTAATCCAAATCCCTAAATATCATGAAACAACCCTTCTGATTCAATAAAATTTTTTATAAATAATTTGCATTAATTTTTTAGCCCCTCCCTTTTTAGATTCCTTTACAGCTCGGGGCTGTGGAGTTTCAATTCTTTCTCGAGGACTTCGAAATGAATCATGCTTTCAAGCGATGGAAGCTTGCCAATTTCTTGGTGGTGAACCGTTATGCAATATTTGTAATAATAAACATATGTGTAATTCAACAACAAAAAATTTTAATATTTTAAATTTAAACTTTTTATTACCATTAATAATTTTTATTACATTTATTATTCAATAAAAGTAAAACAAAAAAGAAGAAGGAAA
>CABFKO010015221.1:0-10166 GCA_901766855.1 Panagrolaimus sp. ES5
AAAAATATTTTTAAAAAAAAAATATTTTTAAATTTGAAAATTTTGAAAAAAAAACTTGAACGGCATTTTGGAAAAATAAATTTTGAGCACATTTATATTCTTTTAAAGTTGTTTCATCTGTGAGATCCATGATGCCTTCATTGATATCTTTATCCGGGGAATATGGAGTTGAAGCAGCTTGAGCCATTTGACAGGCACATGCTAAAGCAGCTGAAACAAAATCATCTCCAAATGGCCATTCGATGGTTGATTGAACAGAGCGGTTTAGAATTTTTAGGGGGAGATCTAAAAAGATAAACATGGATTAGACTAAAAAAATTTATTTAAGTTAATACAGTTTAATTTGGAAGAAATTTAGAAATTTAAAGTTCAAAAAAATTATTAACTTTTTTGACCTTCAAACAATAAACGTACCAAAATCCTGTGTAATTGGACGTCCAATCCCAATTCCATCCGTTTCATCATTTTCAATTGCTTTCACCATTCCTGGCACAGTTCGAAATCCACCAGTCACATATACTTTGGCATTTTTTACCACAGCTTTAACTTTTTCAGCGTATTCTAAAAAGAAAGCTTCCCGATTCAAAGTCGATTGTCGTTTATGTTTAAATGCCATGGCTTCATATGTGCCACCAGAAATTTCAATAAAATCTAAACCAGCTTTCTAAAAAATAAGTTTTTTAAAGGAAATATCAAAAAATTAAATACATCAATTTCTGCAGCAATAATAGCCGTTTCTTCACCTGTTAATCCTTCACGTTGAAATTCAACAGAATTTAATTTAATTCCAATAATAAATCCGGTACTTGCTGGAATTTCTTTTCGAATTGCATCATTTATTTCAACAATAATTCTGGCACGATTTTCTGGTGTTCCACCATATTTATCAGTTCTTTTATTGGTAGTTCGAGATAAAAATTGTGCAATCATATATCCATGTGCCCCATGTAATTCCACGCCATCAAATCCACATTCATACAAAACTTTTGAAGCATATACCATTTTATCGATTACCTCAGTTTTAATTTGTTCAGTTGTTAATGGGATTGGGACTCCGTATTCCCGATATGCTGCATCACGTTTAAGCTGAACATCAGAAGCCGAAAATGGATGTTTATTAACAGTAATTGAAGTTTGTCGACCAGCATTTCCTAGTTGTGAAATAATTAAAGCTCCATGTTTTTTAGCTTTTGATGCAATTTTTGTCCAAATTTTACGGCGTTGTGGTAGATCAAGTTCTTTCGTAATTATGGTATTACCAGGTGATTCAAGGTGCATTTCATCGGTGATTACATTGCCAGTTACCACAACCTAAAATTTGCATATTAATTTCTTTGAACATGTTTTTGATTAATTTTAGCACAGAAAATTCTATTAACATACCCCAAAACCACCGGCTGCCCATTTTTCATATAAATTTACATGCATTTCATTTGGTAAACCATTAATTGCACGATTTGAAGGATCATAAGCTGCCAGATTTTCGGATAGCGCGGCTTTAAAAAATCGGTTTTTCGCAACCTTTTTTGATGTTGGAAAAGTTATAGCATCACCCAAAATTTTTGGATCAACTGGATTTTCAATGGGAATTCTTTTTACCATTTTTTAAACAATAATTAACAAAATTTTAAAACAAATATGAGAGTTATGACTTTTTGGGAACAAAAGCTTGATTCAACTGCTTCTTTTGTGTTACATATTAATGAAACAGAGTACAAAGCTTGTAGTGAAAACTAAACTAAAGTCTTATCAAAGCTTTTGGTGTCGCAAAAAAAGATTATATTTTCTTCAATTTTGACTTTTCTTTTATTCAACAAGAGAAAAAGCAGTGAATTATTTTTGTGATTTTTAATGATTAAACTATTTAAAATTTAAAAAACGCTTTTTTCAACAGATTTTTGTTTTTTCTTATGCAAAATTAAATGGAGAATCAAAAAACGCTTCAAAAAACTATAGACATTGCCTTTTTTCTTTCAAAAAAAGGTTTTTTTTCGATATTGGACATGTTGGTCCAATTTCGATATTCAAGTTGATCTAAAATGGTCAGAAATAAATGTGGGGAGCTGAAACTTGGCCAGAACATCTTAACAACTCTATATTTGATTATGCAAGTCACCGGAGGTTAATATTTAGAGTATTTCATAAGTTATGAATTTATTTGATGTTGGAGATGTTGTTGGAGTACATTCAAGCCAAATAAAAAAATTCAGAGCTACGCTTTTTTCAACATTTATTCATTTTTTCTAATGTAAAAATGAATGGAGAATCAAAATATGTTTAAAAAAACCATGGACGTAACACGAAAAAAAAATTTTTTCCTGGGCTTACATTATGCCATCACCTTTAATTCAAATTTTGCCGCATAAAAAGTGATCAGGGAAGGTCACACCCTCGATGAAAAATAATCAGCTACTCAAGGCGCGTCGAATGATATAACATTTTTATACTTTTATGATGTAAAAAAATTTTCACCCTATAGTGCACACCCTCATTTGCAACTCGAGAATGAGGTCTCAGAAACATTTTCTGAGGTCAGATTCGTGTTCTACGACCTCGATTTAGTATATACACCAAAAATTAGCCAAATATGAGACAAAAAATTTTTTGAAATCCGAGCGAGTGGTCGAAAATTAGAAAAAATGGCTTTTAAAGACATGCAGTGAAAAAATAAATAACATATAAGAAAATGTAATAGTAAGAAACATCCTTTTCTTTTGATGGTACCATTTCTTGTGGAAAAAAATTTTTTTTATGTAAATAATAATGAAAATAAAAAACAACTTTAACAATATTTTGATGCTTCATTTTTCTGAAGTTCACCCAATTCTGCAATTTTGTAAGAAAAATATGTATCAAAAACAGGCGGAACAAAATCAAAGGTTTTCGTCTTTAAAATTTCGTCAATTAATTCTTCGAGTTCATAAGCATTGATAAATGTAAGCATGAAAAAAAGAGTTCGACTTTTGCTAATCTAAATTCAATGCTTTTTAAACGCGTACAATAAAAGAAAAAGCTAACCTTTAAATGTTGATAAAATTCATGGATATCAAAGTCAGTTGGGATACAAAGAAAATTAATTTTTTTAACGGTTTTACAAGCTTCAATAAAATCTTCATAACTTTTACATGTGACAGATGTGAAATCAAATTCCCTGAAAAAATGAAATGGCATTTATATCATAATTAATGGGAATTTATTTACATGTAAATTTCTTTAGCATTTGAAAAGAGTTTAATGATGCTTTCTAAAGGAACTTGTTCACCGCTTTTGTACTTCACAATATTCAAAAAAAGAACACACTTTTCAACTCCATATGAAAGGAATTTAAGTTCATCGTAAGAAAGGTTTTGTTTCCGTAATTTTAATGTATGACACCCAAATGGATAAATTTTAGGGATTAAAGACGATGCGAAATTTGAGTGTTTTTCCCAGTCGAAAATTTCAAGGCTTCTTTTTATCCAAATTCTGCTTTTTATTCCATCGATATCAATGTCTTGACGTTGATGATCAACAAACGGATCAGTATAATAGACCCATCCATTATCCATATGAAACTCCAAATTCATGATGATCAAAATTGAATTTTTAACAAAAAATAATTTGCAAGATTTGATTAATTTTTGATAAACTTGTGGTGAGGCCGGATTTTCCCAAATGTACCTCACTATTGGAATTGAAAGTGAAAATTCTTGTGACTTACATGACTTTCTAAACTGCTTGAAATTTGGAAAAAATATATTTGAGGGAACAAGTTTATTTTGATTCATTTTTTTTGAACAAAGATGCTTTGAATATGATAAATCTGAAGATTTTTACTGACTGTAAAGAAAAATATTAGCAAGTTTATGTCGTTTTATTAAACACGTTTTACAAAATAAATACTTATTACAAGTGAAATAAAACCAAGAAAGGCAGAATGTTAAAGGATATCAGGAAAAAAGTAGAGTTGCAATACGGATATATGATATAAAAACTGTTCCTCTTTATTCAAGAGAAAAGATCGTTTAACTTTTTGTGACTAATAAAAATTGTTCTGGCAAAAATATAACCTATTATTGATTTAAAAATGCAAAGTCTTACTACCCGACCTCTCACATATTGATTTTCGCCATAAAAAAATAGTGTAAGAGCAAATTTACTTTTTTGGACAAATATGTTTGTCATGTTTTTTTACATTGACTTTATCTTTGTGGTTGATTGCCAAATTTTATTCATTTTGGATAAGATAAAATTTTGCTTTCTTTAAATCTTTGAGGTTCAAATCATACTGATTTCCTTCAAATCAAAAATAGATCCAAAAAACATGTTTCCTCTGTTTTATCCATTTCTTCTTCTGCCGAATTTCGACAAGCATGCAAGCCTTCAACGGCAAAAGTATATCAAAAATTAATAAAATCTTGCATTGTTACATAAAAAGTTGAAAAATTTTAATTGTTCAGCTTTTTATGTTTATTTTTTTTTCATCATCTGACGACCATAAATTCATTTACTTTATCGTGTCTCTGTTAAACAAAAATTAAAAAAAGTTTTAGACACTTGGTTTTTTTAAAATTTTGTTTTAACAATAAATTGTTGCAACGTTTATATTGTTTTTTTAGACATTGTTAAGTGCATTATTTATCAGTTAAGACTATTTTCTCCTGAAAGCCATTAAAAATGTTTTTTAGAAACACGGAAACACAGAAAAAAAAGGCTTCGTTTTTAGAAATTTTTTCTTCTCCTATTTTGACAACGATTTTTTTTCTTCGGCAAAAAACAAACCTCTGAATTTAAAAATTTTAGTTACAGTTTACAAAACTAAAAACTTTGAACAATGAAGGTAGCAATTTTTGTTTTGATGGCTTTTGCTGTAGCATCTTGCTTTGGCGATGATACTTTTAAATGTGATTCAAGCGGCAACTGCCCACATGGATACATTTGTGTAGCAGGAAAGTGTCTTGTAAGTTTTTCCCTTTGCTAATGTTTAATGGCGAAAAATGTACTTATAATTTTAGCCTGCTCCTCCGTTTAATAACAAATCGTTGTAAGTCGATTGCTTTTTATAAAGATTTTCCCAAAAAATAGAACAATTCTTTAGGATGTGTGTTCGCTGCACCCCCGGGAGCTTGGACAAATTATGTGACAATCATAAAATTTGCCCAAGTAGTGGATGTTGTCTGGTATTTTTTTTAAATTAAAAATTTATTAAAAAATTGACATTTTCAAATTTTTTTAGCCATAAAAAGACATGGATCGACATTCCGACAACAAAGGCAGAATAATTTTTTTTAAAAATATGTTTGAAAATGTGAAAAAAACGAAATAAACTTTTATTTTTACCTGTATTTTACAAGAAGCACAAAAAAATGAAAGAAAAAAATAATTTTTTGAAAAATATGAACAATGGCACACAAAAAAAAGGTGAAATCAAAAGAATAAAATCAAGAATGTCAAAATAAAGTTTTGATGATCTTATTGATATAAGCTCAAAGAAGAATATATATGGATTTTGAAAGATTCAAATTTAAAATTGGGTGCTATTTTAAACTTCCATAATTTGCCTTGAAAAGGTTTTTACAACATAAATTTTACATTGGCTATTTTTTTATTTTGTCAAGGAAACTGGGATCCCGATATTAATGCTGATAAAAAAAGCAACAAAATTTAAATGGCTATTTAACAAAAAAATTAATTTACAGAAACTGGTTGTTTAAACAAACGTTTATTTAAACCATTTGGAACTTTAAAAAAAATAAATACGCAAAAGAACATATAAATGACAACGAAAAAATATAAGGCATCACTTGTTATGCTAAGTTCGTAAAACATATTCTCAAACATTGATTTGTCAAAATTGAGTCAAAATGAATAGCTCAACTTTTTAGTTTCAATCATTTCAAGAAGCATTAAATAAATAAATCTACTAATTTATCAGCAGAAATTTTTTTATTTTGAATAAAAATATATTTGATTTGAGAAATATTTTCTTTTTGAATTACATCACCGATTGATAAATTATCTTCCGTTAAGTTCCATTGCAAACAATTAACAATTTTCATTCGTTTAATTAATTCTTGAAATTTTGGCTTGTGATAATCTGCATCAGAAATTTGAAGAGATTGTTCATAATATTGTGTTTTTGATCCGCCAACAACCAAACGATAACAAAGTGGGATTTTAAAAATTGCAAAAAAATATTTACAACTTTGATAAAGTTTTTGTAGAAGTGTTAATGAAATATTTTTCAAAGCATGACGTAACATTGGAGTTGGAAAATCAAAGTCTTGCTTTAATGTGTTATCAAAGTTTGCAAAAATTACCGTAACCTTATTATTTTTGTTGTACAATTTTCTTTCAATTTCATCTACATCAGCACTTGTTTTCCACTCTTCAAATACAGAAAAAATTTGCATCAAGTTAGATGATACAGTATGAAATTTGTTTAGATCGATTTGAAAGATACTGAAGTAATTATATAGCTGGTCCAAACAAGTACGAGGAAGTTTAAATTCTTCATACATTGAAATAGTATTCAAATAGTCTTCTAACATTGTATATGCAAATTTTTCATCACCATATTTAAATTCCCAATCAATTGTATCTGCCATCCAAAAACTGACTGAATTTAATATTTTTGCAGAATCTTTAATTTTTTCACGATATTCTGTTACCATTTCAGTATCTTCAATAAAAAATCTTGTATAATGTTTACATGCCATTAACATTTTCTAAATATTTTTTCTAAATGTTTGTGGATGCTTAAAAATATGTTTACCTTTTTATCAACATTACACAAAAAAGTTATGTAATATTTCCAAGTTGCTTTTTGTGTAAAATTTGCTATCAAAAAATATTCAAAAAATGTAATAGTTAATTCATTGTCATTCAGTTTTTCAATAACAGATATAAAAGCTTCGAAATTTGATTCCATTGCAAATAATTCAGCTCTTATAGCTAACGCTTTTTTATATTTTCGAATAACAGATCTTGTTGGCGGTTGTGCTAAAGATTTCATAAATGCATTATTATAGTTATAATATATGCAAAGTTCTAACGGGTATACAAATATAAGATCAAAAAAATTCTGCAGTAAAAAATTAACACTTACTTGAATATTGTAAAAAAATTTCATAGATTTCTTTTAATGCCTCACATGGAATTTCTAATAATTTTTCAGCTTCTTTAATGGCATTGCGGAAATTTTCTTGTAACTTTTTCTGCAAAATGTCTTCGAAAGTCCATGTAATAATATTTGTAGCAACGCCGAATTCATTAAAATCTGTATGCCTAAAAGTTTTTAAAGAATCAAAAAAAATGAATAGCAATATATGGATTTCAAAATACCGAACATAAAACCAATATTCATATAATAAAAAATATTCTTCAGCAAAATATAAGATATGATTTCTTTTTTCCTCCAAATGAGTAGTAGAATTTAAATCATCTTCCAGCTGCACAATTGCAGCTTTGTAAATTGGGGGCAATGTTTCAATATTTTCATTCATTTAAATATTTCTTTTTTAAATTATTGTTTAAAGAAAGGATTATGTTGACGAGAAAATTTTTTAATCCTATAATCGAGTACACTTATAATCTTGCAAAATGGACGGAAAACAAATGTCCTGCACATTTTTTGAAAAAAAGACATATTTTTCAAAAATGAAGTAGTCCCTGCGAGATTACATAAGTGTTTTTTATTTTTTTAAAATTGTGTTAACGTCCTTTAAGGGGCAATGGAAGAATTATTTTCCAAAAATTAATGACTACTTTTTTTATTGAATGATTTTTAACTATTGAAATATGTTCATTGAATAACAACGATTAAAACATTTAAAATTTATTTTTAAAACACATTTCACAAATGAAGAAAGAGGAGATTTGGAGTTTACATGAATTTTGGAGGAATTCAAATTTAATAGTTTTTAGTAAAACATGATTTTATAAATGTTCTCATCAGCAAAGACAAGATATTACCTCTGGAAACTTCTCTCTCACTTATTTAAGCTCACTCTTCACTCCACCTTTTTAACGACTGTTTTTTATGGCCCTTTTTTGACCTTTAAAATAATTGATTGCAAAATGGAAAAAACGGACACAGAAAAACCCAACTTTTGTCTCAGTCATTTAAAAATCTCTAACAACAGCAATGTGGATGTTGCATAAACTTTGTAATTGTCGAAGAAAATGGAAAATTTGTTTTTTAACGCAATTATTTAAAATCTTGATATTTTATTTTGGAACTATTTTAATATTTTATTATCAGTTTGTTCTCCTTCTTTTTAATGAAAAACAATTGCGAGCTTTTTCAAATAAATTTATTGCTCCATGCAATTTTACAGAATTATTATTTCAAAAAAGCTACCATATTTCTGGAAAAGATATCAAAGAATTATTTAATGTAATTTATAAAATGATGAATAATCTTTAATTTTTTACTAATTTAGATAATTATATCCTTTGATCCAATTCCAACAAATTTTGATCACATTTTGATGCCAAATTTAACATGCTCGAATAATTCAACAAAAGAGGTCAGTAAAAAAGTATTGAAATAAGACAAAGTGAAATATATTTTTTTACGCAAATTTTTATATTTTTAGCATTTATCACAGCTTCAAACAAGTTGTTTAAAGTCCCAGATTCAGAATACCATTTCAAACTTCCAAAATTTGCATTCAAAATATTTTTACAACACAAATCCGACATTAATTATTATTTTACTTTGTCATGTTTTTTCATATTTTTATGTAAAAGAAATTTGGGATCCTGATTTTTATGCTGCTGAATTGAGAGCTTTAACAGTGATTACGAGTATCCCATATGCATTTAGTATATTCGCATACACAGAAAAATTACATCTTTTAATTATTGTGCTACCTCACATTTTATTAATAATTCATATTTTTAGTTCTGAGAGAAATTTACATACATTTTCTGCGGAACTCTGGCATACTATAAACTTTGTGTCTAGCCAATTTTTGTGTATTCAAATTCTTTTCTTTAAATCTGGTGTTTGTCTTTTGCTAAAAAACCATTACAATTTTCCCGAATCTTTTTATAATAAATTTTGTTAAAATTAAATGTTTAATTCAAAAAGTTTAATTTTTTTTTTCATTTCGAAATATGTTTCATTTACTAACTACAATATTGTATACTTACAAGAAGTCATTATTATGAACATTTCTGAAAGATAAATATGTGTTCAAAAATTTTTGCAAGTCGGAAAAATGCTTTCAAGGATTTTTTTGAAGGCCGAAAACTGGTTTTTAGATGCCTTCAAAATGGTATGATAACTTAAAAAATTATCATTAAAAGAAAGGAAAAAATCAATATCAAAAAAACAAAATATGTTTCTTCCTGTTTTTAGCAAATACAACAATGACATAATGTTATTTTAATGAAAACAAATAATCAAAACATTCAAAATTTATTTCTCTAAATCCTAATTACAGTAATACAGTGAGCACAAAAGAATATTTAGTAAAAATAATGTTAATATCAAAGATTACTTTCTAATGATGAAAATTTCCAACACTTCGAGAAGGTGACTGATTACATGGAGATATTAATGAAGCATAAGATGCAGTTGAACGAAGAGTGCTCTGTGTTGTTAATGCTGGAGATCCAACGACGCCTCCACCAGCTTTGAATAAAATTTCCCGTGAATAATGATCTTCTTGAGCTAAAAAAATTTAATAATGATTACTGTAGTTTGTAAAAAATAACTTAAATTTTTGTAAAAATTCATCAATTAATCCACTCAAAATTTCATATGATTCATCCGTTTCTTTTTCAAGGGAAAGTTGATGTCCAATTGAAAATCGACAAATTGAAATTCCATTACATTCAGCATAGGTAACACACAACTTTTGAGAATGATTTATATATTCACAAAGAGATTTTGTCATTCGATTACATTCATCATTGTTATTCAGTTTAAGTTTGAAACAAACAAGTGAAAAAACTTGTTGTCCAACTATTTCAATTCTTGAATCTTTTTCCAAATGTCCACGAAATCGGGTTGTAAGTTTTGTTAACTAAAATAATAATAAGTGATTATTGTAGAAAAAGGTTCAAAAAACTTACACGACGAATATATTCTTTCATTCCACGAATACCATAAGTTCGAAGAACAACCCAAGTTTTAAGGCATTTTGCACGACGACTAAGTGGAATACCCCAATTTC
>CABFKO010015277.1:0-10148 GCA_901766855.1 Panagrolaimus sp. ES5
GCGAAAGTCAAATTCGGCGGAAAGTCAAATTCGGCTATAACATATATATTCATCGTTTATTGTTTGTCCGCTTTTCTTTTTTTACAGCCAGTCAATGACTCTCTTTTTCGCTTCGCTTTTTTTTTCAAACTTTCAGATAGATTGGCTTGACTGTCTCGGAACGTGGTGAACACAATTTTACAAACGGACCTTCGATCAATGTCGCGTCAAAACTACTAAACTCGTTTTTTTTCTCTCTACTATCTTTTCCCCCCTCATTTTTATTTTATTATAACTTTAAAAATCCTATTTCAAATGAAACCTGCTATATAAACTAAAGAAGGATAGAAGCCATTTTTTAATTCTCCCTTCTTCTGTTCACTCTCTCTCTTTTTTTTAAACGTTAACAGTTTCACTTTTTTTTTCATTTCCCAAACGTTAGTTAATCAATGTTTGAAGTCACAAATGAAAAAAACACGAAGAACAAAAAATTTATATTTCAAATAAAAATTAAAACCATTGGGAAAAAAAGGAGGGAAAACTGAAAGGTATGAACTTTCAAAAAAAAACTATATAAAGTTTTGTGGCATGAAACATAAACTTTTTGTTTAAAAAGAAATGCAAGGCATAAATATAATGAGCAGCTCTTTTTTTTTCTCCGAAATCAAGTGAAAGACACTCAATAGCTTATTTTTTCGAAAAAAACGAGAAAAAAGTCTAATGAAATTTAAGCAAATATCCGAGTTATTTTTTCCTTCCTTTCTTATTCTGTTGCTGCTGCTGCATTATTTTTTCTCCCTTTAAACTCTATCATCTACCATAACTAAACTCTCACATACACTTAAACACTACTACAATTATTGATTGAATCAGGAAAAACAATGACAAAGACGAAAAAAAGTGAAAGGCAAATCTCTGACCTAAATATATGTGTGTGGTAATAAAAAAAAAGACATGAAGAAAAAAAATCGCAACATCATCAAAATTTTTAAACTTTTACAAATGAAAGTGAAAAAAAAATGAGGGGGTAAAAAAAGGGGAAAGAAAAAAAAGATTATCATCCATTCTAATGAAGGAAAAAATCGCCAGACAACAATCAAAACGACAACCCTTTAAAAGTATGGATAAATAAAGAAAAAAGAACGGATTTTAAAATGAGAAAAAGAGAAAAAAATTAGAAGGAAAATGAAAAAAAGACCGATAAAAAAGTGCATAAAACGTTTTCAATTAATGAATCAATTTTTTTGACAAAACGAACTGATTTTAACAATGATATAAATTAAAAGTTGAAACAAAAAAAATGGAACAAATTTTTAACACTTATCAATGTTTTTTTAGAAAGGAGTATAAACTCTTTCTTTTTCTTTATCATTTTTTCCCTCTCTTCATCAGCAATCAAAAATCAAAAAAAGAATAAAAGAAACACAAAGGTAGTGGTGGCAAATAGAAGGTAGTTAGTTAGTTGTTTGATTCAGTTGTTGGAGTAACAACGAACAAGCCCTACGGGCGATTATCGGGTAAGTGCAATATTGTCTCACGCTAAAATTGTCTATGCAATCAATGCAACAGTGCGTGTCTGCCCTCAGTTATATTTTTGCACGTGGTGGTAAATAAAACAAGATTTTACGTGAATTATCAAAAAAGAATAATTCATAGCAAAAAAAGTTGTTGAAGAGAGATGGGAAAAAATAATAGAAGTGATGCTGAGCTGTCAAATAATTTAAACACAAATATTTCATTTTAAACATATAAAAAACCAAAAATGAATATTATTCATTGTGAAAATAAAAAGTTTTTTTGTTCCTTGTGTTCTCTGTGTAATGCTTTTTGTGACAAATATAAAAATGCAAAGTACAATAAAAACTGAAGAAAGTTTTGGATAAAATCAAAGAACTTCAAGGTTATGAAAATTTTGAATGACGGAAAGAACACAGAGGTGGTGGGTACAAAAAAAAATGAAAGAAAACGATCTTGAACAAAGTTTTTTAAAACTATAATTCATCATCAAAAAACTTTTCCATCATCATTCTCATCATCTATCTTCCATTGTTGCACTGACAAAATACTCAAAGAAGGTGATGAAGAAAAGCAGTTTCATCAAAGACAAGCAAATCAGAATAAAAAAAACTGCTTTTGTCACTGTCGTCGTTGTCGTCAAGACCAGCCATAACTCTCCTTTTCTTCTTTTCCTTCTTCTTACAAAGATGAAGAAGAGGAAAAAAAGATTTTGCTGTTTGTTGCTGCTGTTACTTTCTCTTGATCACAATTCTCAAACATTGATGTCGCCTTCACTAACAACATATGAATAAAAAAAATAGTAAAAAAAAGCTAGAAAAAAGCAGCTTCAAATAACGATGATGATGGCGATGACGACGACGGTCAGTCTTGAAATAACTAGTTGCCTCAAATAGATTTTGGTATAAGAAAAAATTTTTTTCTTTTCTTCTCCTTCGTATTCTTCGACGATGAAAATAGATGAATGAGACGACAGACGCGCAGCAGCACATTCAAAGAACTAACTAATACTGCATTTTGAGGTTTTACGACGAACATTTTCTTTTTTTTCTCCCTTTTCCATTTATGCGCGACATTCACATCTATATATTTTGTAAAGTGCAATTCGACCTCGTCTGAGCAGACTATGTCATTGATGGTCAGTTGGCTGACGTTGTTGTCGGCGTTGTTGGGGGGAGAAACATTTTTTTTTCCTTTTCTCTCACATATAAATTTTTTTTTCGTGCGGTCAATAAACGGCAACAGACTGGGCAAAGCCAGCTGGTTCTTTGGTGAAAACCAAAAAATAATACATATATCGACCCATGCGAGGACATTCTGCACTTAAAGCTGCTATTATTGATGGTCAGTTTTTTGTTCGTTTTTTTTGCAGACAGCTAGAGGCGGCTATGTTTATGGAGCAGAAACACATTATTGTGTTGTTTGGAAAAATTTTATGTTAGCAGAGTCGGAATAAATTCTTTTGTTGGCGTTTTTTGCATCTTATAATTTGAATAGAAAAAATGGCTTTTAAATAAATATTGGATAAAAGATGCATGCAAATATTTATACATATTTTCTTTGAAACTTTTACATTTTAGTATTTATTTTTGAAAATTGAAGAGAAACTTTAGTTTCTACTTTTGTGTTCAACTTTGATCATTGTAATAACTCTTAGTTGAAAAAATAAACATTTTTATTTAAAAAAACAAAATTCGGTAACCGTAGTTTTATTTTTTCAATTAACAAATTCCATGATTTTTTGATTTTTGGTTTTAATGGACTTGATCTTCTACATCTTCATAAACATTAAATTTAAGTGTTTTTATTACATTTAATAAAAAAAATTGAAACTCATAAACAAGATTTGAACTTTTAAAAACATTACAAATAAAAAAAAGTGAAATTGAATGTGCATCTTTAATGTAATTTTTGTGTCTAAAAATACAGGAAAAAACGTATAAAAAATTGCTGCTATGAACTATCATCACAAAATAGAAACACTTTTTGAAGTTTGTAAACAATCTTTAAGTGCTTATTGTTTGAAAAAAAACTTCTAAAATGTTAAAGGACAACAAGTTTTTTTTATTGAAAACAATTGCCATAAGATATTTTTGGCAAAAAAATAATGTGAAACATCATAAAAAATTCGACTAGTTTTTTCTTGCATTTAAATTAAGAAATTAAGTACCTTGAAGAATGAAAAAAATGAAGAATAAATACGGAAAAAAAGTAATACAATTTTGTCAATCATCATCACCATCATCATTTTTTTTGCTGCTGATGCTGAATATTTTGCATCAGTAATTTGTTGGACATCTTTACTTTTTTTGTTAATGCTGTTAATGCACGACTGACTAAAAAGGCTTTAAATTTGACAGACTTTGTCAGAGAGAAGAGATAGAAGAAAAAAATAATAAAGAGATAAACTATTAGAAAAGTAGCTGCTGCTGCCCCTGCATTACGCCAGAACCTGCTTAGCATTTTTTTCGTGTTCCTTTCAGAAAAAAAAGAAGATGCACACGTTCCATGACGCTAAATAGAATTTATTTTTTCTTTGATGAATAAGAAACTTGTTTGACTGTAATTAGGCTTTTTTTGACCACAACGGTTATTTGTTGTTTTAAGTAAGATAGCCAAGTTTTTTGTTGCGTGTTACTGAAGTTGATTTTTTTTTCATGTTCTTTAAACACTTATGTAAAAAAGAGTTTTAAGGAATTTCAATAGAATGAAAAATAAAAATGTTTATTGCCTGATATCCATAATAATAGGACTTGTCAATGTCAAATGCCAAAATGTAAGTTCAAGTTTTCTCGTCATATTAAAATGAATTCGCATGAATCAATTTTAAAATTATTTTGGGTTATTTTAAATCCTTTTAATATGATAACTTCAAAAAATTGTCACAAAAAAATTTTCGATTTTTTATAGTTGTGATTTTTGGTTACTGTAATATTTTTATAACTTTTATTTCAGCAATCTCGTCAATGTGGTATTCCAGAAAATATTGATAAACTTCCTGATTTTGCCCAGGATGAGATTAAAGCTGTTTGGTAAGCAAAAAAATAAATCTGACGTTTTAAGTGACATCTCTTTTAATGCAAATTATTTTTAGGAAGGATTATAAACCAGGAAATAAATGTGAAAAAGAGCTTTTAATTACAGATGACATTCTTGCTGTGCTTGATATGTTTGATAAAGAAATAACTCAAGCTTCAACAACATCCGCCTCTTCAACACATACAACAGTTTTTGAGACATTATTAAGCAGTACCCCCACTACACCACTTTCAACTACTCGAGAATTTGCAACTGCTTCTCCACAATCTATTTCTTCAACAGATGCCATCAAAGATGATGTAATCCTTAAAAAAAAGTTTAAATAGAAAAAAATTAAATTAAATTTTAGACTTTTAATTCTTTTATGCCTACACCAGAAATTCCAACGTCAGATAATTCTCACAAAGATTATGATTATTTTGGTAAGCTATAATCCGTATACTTTCTTCATACCTCCATGTTGTGTTGTTTATAGATACAAAAACAACAAAGAATCAAAACATTTATACAAAAACTACAAAAATTACTTCAACAGATAATGATAGTAGCGAAAGAAAGAAAATTCCATTGTATGAAATGGAAAATATTTTACCGTTTCTTGAGGGAGCAAATAAACGAACCATTTTGGCTTTTCATGACCTGCTTAATGATCCTGACATTCCATCCGAGGGAAAGCGACAGCAAGAGGTTGGAATTTTTTTATTATTTTAGTTTAATTTTTCGGGAATAGAAAATCACAAATTGATTTCAAAGAGAGGGTAAAATTAAATTTTGGAGTTCTTTGACGATAATTAGGCACAGGTTTTTGCATCTCATTTTTTTTCACTGAGATGAAAAAACTTGACACTTTTTGCTTTATGTTAAATCAAATGCACGTCGGGGAAAATATGCATTAAAGTGGACGCTTCATTTTTTATAACTACTTCACAATTAAATTTTTTAAAGATCCATTTGTTAGCTGTATCATATCTTGATGAAGATCAACTTCGAAGATTTAATGAATGGTCAACAAATCGTCGAAAACGTTTACGTGCAAGAGAGCAACAATTATCCCATCGTGCAAGGGATGCTTTAGAAGAGCTAATAAATGTTGATGAAATTCAACGTGAAAAAGTTTTATTCAGACTTCCACGGACAATTCGAAAAGAATTACGAAATTTTGCACTTCGTCGAAAAGCTGCTGCATAAAGATATACGTTTATCCTTGACCTCATAGCTTTTGTTTTTGTTGAATTTTTGCAAAGTATTTTCTTTTTCTGAATATCTTCCTTCTCTTTTTTAAACAATCTCAAAATTTATTTGTTTTTTTAAATCAATTTATATAAAAGAATGTTTTTCTTTGATAATCCATCTGATAATTGCTACAGTACTACATTTTGGTAAAAAAAAGGAGACAAAAAACGATCTTTATAAAAAACAATGTAAAAAAATGATGAAAAAAGACACAAAAATTGGCAGCAAAAAATGGAAGCAAATCATTCGAAGGTGAAAAAATCATAATGAAATGCTTTTTTAATTATATAAAACAACAAAACGCGGCAAAAAATAGAAGGTTTACAAAAAAAATAAACGAATTTAAATGTTTTAGATGTCGATGGAAAAAATCTGAAAACAGTTGAAGAAGATAAAAATAAAAAAAGAAATAAAACACAAATTATTTTGGCGCGGGTTGCGACATTTTTTTTTTATAAAAAACATGAAAATTATTGAATTTTCAAAAAAATTGGGAAGCAGATTGGAAGGCCAAATACAAGTGATTTATTCGCTGCCATCTTCTCCACCATCTTCATGAGGACCTAAAAATTAACAAAAATTAGCATAAAATTATTTAAAAAAAGCTGAACATGCATTGGAAAAAATATTTACATTTAATAAAAAAGCTTTTTTTTGTAAAAAGGGCTCTCGCCAGACGAGCGCGACACTTTTTATCAAAATCAAAAAACAAACAAAAAAAGAATGATTGAATGGCACTGGTTTGGTTTTATATAATTTGAAAGAAAATATTATAAGTGGACAGCCACGGAACATTTTACACAAAACAAAGACACATTAATAATAAGAGGACTCCGACAGTTTCATTATTTAGCAAGCTCTTCTTCATCTTCTGGAAAAGGGTTAGTGTGTAATTTAAGCATAAAATAAAAAAAGAAAATAGTGATAGATTTAACAGATATTTAAAAACAAAAAACATTTAAAGCAAAATGTTTTTTATAAAGGATTAAACTATACCTTCAATGTTGAGCGTTAATTCAACATTTGCTTCACCAGCATTGTTCTTAATATTGCAAGTGTATGTACCACTATCCTTGGCTTTGTAGTTCTAAAATAATGAGATTATAGTACTATTTTAGAGTTTATGAAATGACAAACCTTCAATTCAAGTTGTGCAGTGTAAGTATTGCTGCCGCCATCAGGAGAAAGATTAAACTTGATTCGAGAAGATTCCTTGATTTTTTTGTTTTTTGGATTAAGCCATGTAACTTCTGGATTATCTTCAGCTTGGAAGCCAATGTCAAAGAAGATTGCAGGATCACCCGATTGAGAAGTTTTTTGCAAAATTTGTGGTTTTCTTGTAAATGTTGGAGCACCTTGTGGAACTTCAAATTTAACTGAGAATGTTGCAGTCAATTTTCCAGATTCATTTTTTGCAGTACAAACAAATTGCCCAGCATCTTTCTCTTTTTTAGGTTCCAAAATTTCAAGAGCTGAATAATATTCATTGCTTGCAATTTCTTTAAGGACAATCTTAATTCGATCCGATTCAGCAATAATTTCATCACCCTTTTGCCAAACAAATGTTGGCTTCAAAATTGATTTTGCTTTGAATTCCATTATCATAACACGGCCATCTTCGCGTGATGAAATTTGTGGTTTTTCAATAAATGTTGGGGAAGAGAATCCAGTAAGCTTCAAGTTAAAGTTTGCATTACCTTTTCCATATGGATTAACAATTGCACAACGGTATGCTCCTGCATCACTATCAGCAAGTTCCTAAAAAAAGATTATTATTATTGTTATTTCATGAAAAGTTGTTATTTTTATGCTTTTAGTAATGGCGTAAAAATAAATGAAAAACTTCTTTTTTTAATGCGGGGGGATAAAGTGAACGACAGCTGTTTCAAGTTTAATGTCTTTTTTTTCATTGTTGTTCACTTTTTTTCTCTAGCTCTTCTTGATGACCGTTGGACAGACAAATCTTTATTTTTGTTTGAGGGATGCTTTCTTCTTTTTTTTTGCAAAGTAAGCAAGCAAAAACAAGAAAGAAAAATGAGGCAAAAAAGAATTAAACTAACTTTAATTTGAAGAACTGCAGAATAATTATCACCACCTTTATTGTCAAGACGGAAATTGAAACGTCCACCTTGTGAAAGTTGAGTCTAAAAAATACAAATTTAATTTTTTTTGCAAAAAAAAAGAAAAATCATTTACAGTATCGTAAAACCACTTAATCTCGGGTTGAGGAGATGCTTCTAAGAAGCACTCAAGTTCTAAAGAGCCATCATCATTTTGTCGAGCAACTGGCTGTTGTGGAAAATGGGGAGCCTTTCCTTCTGGCATCCTTGTTGTTCGAGTTAAGTTGATGTCACTATAAAAAATGATTTTAAACAATTTTTTATATATTTTACTTTGTGGAACCGCAAAAAAAAGTATGCAGAGAACAAAAGAAAATTGTGGTGAAGAATCAAGGATCGGTAAGCAAAAAAAAAGAAAGTATACACGCATAAAAAATAGGGAAAAAAATTGAGCACATTTTTACTACTACAATGGAGGGGATGGATAGGTGTTTATCAAGAAGCCTAAAGAATGACTCGTTAGCATTATTTTTCCTTCTATTCTTTTACCATCGTTATTAAGTTTACTCTGTCTTGATGTGCAAAGACATTTATGCTGCCGTTTTGATTCAATTAAAACAAAAACAGAGATAATGAATGATAGCCAAAAAAATGTTGATTATAACTTGTAAAAAAATGCAATAAACTTTTTGTTGATTAAATATGATATTAAAAGGGTACAGAAAAGGGGTTAGACAGAAGATTAAAAATAAGGAGTGCTATGGATCAAAAATTTTTATATAAAAAAGGAGAAAGAAAAAAAGGTGTTGCATTTTATTTGCAAAACGTATTAGCAAAAGTTTCAAGGATATCCGTTAACAGTGCTTTTTGTCTTGAAATAAAAACAAAATAAAAAAGGCATCAAATAAAAATGTATCAAATTTAATCGCAACATGTCGATTAAAAAGTTTTTATATGATCTTCAGTAAAATAGTAGTATCATAAAATTAATAGCAAATATAATAACTTTTAACACTCACATATGGTAAAATAAATAAAAAAAATAAAAGAGTAAGGATTGAAAAAAATATGTATAGAAAAATAATATCGATGAAGAAGAAGAAGTTGTGATCAAATTTTATTTAAATGACCGATGAAAAAAGTTGGGCAATCACCAACTATGTTGTTTTCTGCCGCTGAAGGACTCACTGTTCGTTCAGTGACTTTAACTTAATAAAGGAAGAAAAAAAGGCAAATATAAAAATAAGCATCCCCAATACCTTAAAGAAAGAAGAAAAGAAAGGCAGAAGGAAAAAGGAAAAACAAGGGTAGGCGTTCGCAATTTGAAGAGAAAAATGTCTTACAATCACCCCCAAATAATTTGAAAGCCGCCTCCCTTTTGCTTCAACATATTTTTTTTGCCGTTGGCGTTTTTCGATCACTGGCAATAAGATAGAAAAAGAAAGAGAGAGAGAAGAAAGAGGGAAGGTGGGCTGGGCATATATTTCTATTTCGCCCACGTAATTTACGAGAGCGGCATTGTTTCAGAAAACAAAAAAATATATATATTTTTTATATTGTATGTGTGCGGCCTTTGCGACAATCTTTCAAGTGCAACGATGGATAGATAGAAAGTAAAAGTCTATGCTTTCACCCAAAGGGATAAAGCAGCAAAATCATTGTCAGTTGCTCTTTTGTCGTCTGCAAAAAAAAAAGAGAAAGAAGAAAGGGAAGGAATTGAAAGGAGAAAAAGAAATATATAGTGAGATGAGCGAAAGCGGCCACGAGAAAAAAAAGGGGGGAAAATGATGATGATGATTGTGATGGCGGGTTGGAAGGCTGCTATTCAATTGCTACTATTGCTACCATTGCAAGCTTAAAAAAGAAAACACCCCGAAACTCAACAAGCAAAAAAGTCAGCGATCGCCTCCCCCTCGTCTTGAATTCTTTTTTTTTATCCAGGGGCACAAAAAAAGGTTTACTTACGAACAAATTTTTTCACTTAACGTTTTTTTTCCATTACAAATCTTTAATCTTGCCGGATATGTTTTTTTTAGTTAAAGAGTAGTGTACCGCCTTTGACAATCATTGGTGGTTTATTTACAAATTTTTTTTTCAAGTAATGAAAAAAATATCTTACTAATCAACAAAAAAAGAAAAGAGATGTTTTTCTTTGTTGCCACGGAGAAGAAGCAAAAAAAGAGCTGGAGGGAGAAAACGTAACGCGTAAACATGGATGATGCGATGTATTACAAACTCATAAAAATAAAAAAAGTATATTTTTTGCAATATTTTTATGCAAAAATCAAATCATTATTTAATAATTAAAAAATATAATTTAAC
>CABFKO010015288.1:0-10141 GCA_901766855.1 Panagrolaimus sp. ES5
ATCCTTGATTGCTGTTACCACCATCCTTCACTCGTTGTTGCATCGGGTTGTTTGCTCATTTTTAGATTTTTAAGCATTTTTTGTTAGAAAAAAAGTTGAAATTTGTTTTTTGAATCTTTTAAAAATTCTTTTTCAGAAATTAATATTGAATAGGTTTTTCATGCTATATTAGAATGAAATAAATCAGTGATCCCATTTTTCTACCACATTGAATGATAATGATCGTTAAAAATTATTTCAACACATTTCTTTTTGTACACTTTTGAAAAATGTTTAGCTATAGTTATTTCATAAAAAGTTTAGTTTTTTCAACAATCTGATTTTATCTGTAAAAAGAAAAAATTTAAGGAAAATGATAAGCTTAATTTTTTTGAGTTTTTTAAAAGATATTAAAATATGTCTACTATTTACTACCAATTAACTGTTCAAGTTGTACATTAATAATTTTGAAGTCATTATTTTTGATTGAGTCCTTTCTAAAACATAGTTGCTTTTAAAAAATAAAAAATTAGTATTTTTAATTAGTATTTTGAAACTTTTTCTAGAGAAAAATAATTATGCATTATTTTTTAGTGAAAAATTTTTAAAACAGTCAAAAAAAGCGTTGCATTTTTTGAAACTTTGTTAATTCGTCCGACGAATTTCGTCGTCAAAGAAAACCTATAATGCATTTGAAAATTTTAAAAAAACGAAAAAAAACTAAGCAGCAGCGTCGAATGATTCATAGCTGCAAATGATAGAAAAAAACGAACAAAAATAAAAACAGAGAAGCTATTGATCACATTTTTTTTGTCGTTTTAACATTTGTTATGGACAAAGCAAAAAAAAGACCTGCTGTTGAAAAAACATTTGTTTGAATATTTTGATATGATGATTGATATTCCATTCGCTAATTTGTCTACATCATTTTAAATGATAAATCACATTTAAATATATTGCATTACATCTTCCCGATCGTCCACTATCATAGCGAACTGAAACTGCAAAGTTTGAGTGTTTTGGGGCAGTCATTTGTTCACTAATGAATAGATCAGAGGAATTAATCGTGAAATTATCTCCTTAACAATCTGAAGCTTACAATTTTATAGCTGTTCTTAAGGAGAACTTACTATAATGATTATATGATTTATTTTTCGAGTTTTTTGTTTAAAATTTTACAAAAAATTAAAAAAAAAAGCAAAATTTTTACTTACTTTAAAACTATAAGGAAAGCAAAAAAATGAAGACATTTTTAACATTGAAAGAAATAAATAATATTTATTTTTTTAGTCATCAAAAAAAGTGAGAAGAAAAAACACAATCGTCTTTGAACATTTTCAGTTGTCTTTAAATCTTTTAAGCATTTTTGTTCAAATAAAATACGTGCAAAAATTCATCACCATATTGGAGTTTTTTTAGTGAAATTTCGTAAAATTTAAGATATAAAAACCCCAACATTCCCAATGCAGCTGTAAAAAAATTGTTAAAATATGACTAGGTTTTTTTAAATAATAAATGTTAGAAGTTACCAAAGTTCAATTTTTTACATTAAAAAAAGGGAAATCGAATCAATTCTTTGCACAAATGAATCACCAACTTTTTTTTCAATCATCGAAAGAAATGACAGAAAAAAATTTTAAACACTTGTTTTCAGTCGTATTTGAATTTTTTATACACTATTTACGAAAAAATAAAATGCAACATACATTTTCAAAAATTTATCATTAAAAAATTGAAATTTAAAAATATGAATGAAATAACTTTCTTTCATGTTACACTTACAAAACTTTCTTTTGAAGATGCTGTAAAAATTTGGTAAAAAATAATTTTTTTCAATTTCTTAAATTTTCAAAGTTTGAAAAAGTTTCAATTTTAAAACTAAAACGCAAAAAAAAATCGAAGAAATTTTTAGCATCAAAAGAAATGCATCACATACATTTTTTAGTCATCAAAAAAAGTGATAAGAAGAAAAAACATTATATTCTTCTAAGTTTTATTTGAATTTTTTATTGCTTTTAACAAATAATGTATTAAAAGAATTATCAAGAACTTTAGGATCAGAAATATTTTAATTTTATTAAAACATAATTATTCCAACAGTGCGAATATTAATTAGTAAAATAATAAATGATATAACTGATCGAGTAAAAACAATTTGTTAAAAAAGTAGTATTTGGCATCTTTTTTAATGTTAAAAAAGTTCATCAAATTTCAATTTTTCGAAAATCAAAATAAATGTAACAATGTGGACGAGCAAAATGTGACTTTACGTTTTTCTAGATAAATTTTTTTTTCGCTTACTATCGCTCATTTTATTTTTATTTTATCGTAATCAGAAAAAAATTCTGCATCTGATAGGCATATATGCTAAGAGGGGGAAGGAGGAGTAAAAAATTAATCCGAAAAACTACCGTAATTTTCATATTTTCTTTATCAGTTATCTTTTTGATCAGTACTAAAATATTAATATTCTAAATCAATTTTTATTAATATTAAAATTCTGCGTTTTTTAGTACCAAAATTACGTTTTTAGAAGGACTTTGAAAAAATCGTGCACATTGCTAAAAATGGCAAAAGAAAGAAAAATTTTTTAGCACAAGTGAATCACACATTTTTTAAATCATTTAAAGAAACAATAGAAAAAAAAGCATTTTGTTTTTTTCAAGCTGTGTTTGAATTTTTTACACATTTTTATACAAATAAAACAATTGCTAAAAAACATTTTTTTTAGGATTTATTTAGCCAATTAAAAATGATAATCGTATATTGAAAAATAGAGTTATGGATGAAAATTTAGAATATTTTTCGAGTTTAAATGATTGAATTATCGTTTGATCACGCAATAAAAATTTTTTTTAAAATTTTATTTTTTGCTTTTTTTTATTTATAAAGTTTGAAAAAATAACATTTTTAAAACTAAAACAAAAAAGCCGGAAAAAAATTTTTGCATTCAAAGAAATGATTCACATTTTTTTGATCATAGAAAAAAAGGCGATAAGGAAAAAAACAAAATGATTTTTTTTTCTTGTTTGAATTTTTTATACATTTTTATACAAAAAAAATAAAAATACAGAAAAACAACGCATAAAAAACTTTGCCAAGATTTGTAATATCCAGAAATTTATTTGAAACATCAAAATCATAATTTAAAACATTGTCCAAAATCTCTATCGTTGCTACACTAAATTTTGGTTAAAAAATAATGTTTGGCATTTTTTAAATGTTTAAAGTTCGCCACGAACTTTTTTTGGCTACACTTTTTTGTTTCATCATTTTTTCAAAAGGAAGAAAGATAGCCACGACGAAGACGACATTGACCAAAATTGCGAAATTTAAAGTTTCTTTAATTCTTTGAATTATCACGACGCAATATCCGCATCGTTAAAGAAAGAAACTGAGAAATATCAAAAAAAAACTTGTTTCTCGAGATATAAAGAAAAGGAAAGAATATATCTCATAGATTACAAATAGAATTGTTTCATTTTTTTTGAAATAATCATTTTTTTGGGATGGGTATTTTTAACCTTGAAAAAAACTGTAATATTTTTAAGTAATTTTTACTCTTAAAAATTACGGTAGTTTAATGTTGAAGAAATTATTGTGAAATGCTATTTTGGATTACTGTAACTCAAAAAAACAAAAAATATTTGATCAGGATTCATCCCCTTAATTTTGCTCAATATGATTTCCAAAAATTTAATCAATAAAATTTGTGAAACAATTTTTTTTCTTGCTTTCAATCAAGATCGCCAAAAAAAGCCGATTCAAAAAAAAGTTAAATGTGAACCAATTTGTCTCAGAAAATATTTTAATTGTTTTTTTCTTCTCTTCAATTTTTCATTTTTTTTCCATTTTTGCTGTTACAACAGCAGTCACCCAGTAGCCAGTAGCCAGCCATCAGAAGAAAAAGAAGAAGCAGATGCAAAAATAAAAATGACAAAAACAAGATTTTTCTCTTTTTTTAGGATGACCAAAAAACGCGTTAACTGGCTTTTTTTTTCTTGATTTTAATATATTATTTTCTGTTACTTGTTCCGTCATCTCATCTTCTTTCTTCTTTATCCCCCCTCTGACTTTTATATATCTCTTTTTTTTGTTAAATAAATATATTTTAAAACCCCTTTTTTTTGTTTAATAAGCAAAAGAAAAATATTTTCTTGGGGAGGGAGGGGATATCAGTCAACGGCCAAATTGAATAAAAAAAAAGTTGTGGTGTGATATCTTCTTTTTTTTTGTTACTACCGGTCATTTATGTGGTAATAATAAAGAATTTTATAAAAAAAAGAAGAACATGAAATTTATAGTAAGTTTTTTTTGACTTTTTTAGTTTTTTAAAAAGTTTTTTTATTTAAAAATATATACCTTTTGGGATAAAGCTTTTGTATATCCGGTATTATTGTATGTACAGATTCTAGATTTATCTGATCCATTTTTTCTAAATTTTGCGTCAATTGACTATCCCTAAAACTTAGCTTAGCCCACAAAAAGTTGTCAGCCTTTTGAATGAGATTTATACAAATTTTGCAATTTTCACCAACTGTATATAGAATATTTTTGTTATCTTCATGTGTACAGTAGGGTAAAACCAAAAACTTGCATAAATGTTATTTTTAAATAACTTTGGGCTGGCTGTGTTTTTGTAGCAGTCGAGCCGATTTCGGATCAGAAATTTTTTATTTCTCTGATTTTTTGACATTTTTTGATTTTTATTCAGATCTATTAAAAATTATAAAAAAATAAAAATTTAAGCAGCTGCGATTTAAAAAAATTTTTCTTTGACACGCTTAAAATTAATTTGATCTTATTAAATTTAAAAAAAACTCTTTGATCCAATTTTAATATCCTAAAAAATATCCTTAAAAATATTGTCAAATCTAATTAAAATCATCTCTTTTTTAAAGATAGTATTACTATGTTCCTTGGCAACAACAACATTATGTCAAACACATCAAAACTATATCGTATCTTCAAATACGAGCACACATGTTAAAGCTCATGGTGTTGGAACCTATCAACAATATGAAAATGCACCAGCCTCATATTATGTTTCTGTACCACAACAATATTCCTCCATTCATGGTGGAATTCCACAATATGCTGCCGTTGCCCGTGGCATTGCAAATTATGCCCCACCTATTCAAGGTGGAGGCAGTTATCTCTCCGGACCATCATCATTTGGTGGTGGTGGAGGTTCTTGTGGAGGCTTTGGAGGTGGCGGTGGCGGTGGTGGTGGATATGATTTTAATCCAGCTTTACTTGGTGGAATTCGAGGAGCCCCAGGAATCAAAGCTAGAATCAATGCACGTGGTTTCCAATATTTTTCATCAATTCTTGGACCAATTATTTCACAAGAAATTCAACGCGCACGTATTCCACCAATTTCACAAGCTCCCCCACTTATTCCTGGATGTATTCAAATTTATAATCTTTATGTTTCAAGATTCCGATGCCCTGCCCGTGTCTCCGTCTACCCTGCACCACCAAATCAAATTGTTGTTGCAGTACAAAATTTTGATATTGGAATTACCGGAAATCTTGGGGGTCAATTAAATTTAATTATTCCAATTCAACTTTTTGGTATTATTCAAATTAATGCCCATCAAGTGACTGTAATGGTGCAGCTAGCAATTGAACGAGGACCAAATGGTGGACCAAATATTCGAGTGGTTGGTTGTTCAGCTTCTGTTGGATATCTAGATGTATATGTTCAAAATGGTGGTCTCATTGGTGATATTGCAAATAGTCAACTTCTTCGTGGTACAATTATTAGTCAAGTTCGTAACCTTCTACCTGCACAAATTTGTTCACAAATTCCTGATCTTGTTAATAAAAAGATTAATAGTCAACTTGGTTCAATTCCACAATCAATTCCTCTTACAACTATTTTACAATTTGCTGGTGGTGCTTTAGGACTTGGTGGAGGTTCAGGGGGTGGAATTGGTGGTGGTGGATGTGGTGGAGCCCCTCCACCTCCCTGTCATGCCGCACAAAAAACTCCAACTGTTTCAAAGCCTTTGCCTCTTCCAGCTTCAATTTCTGCAGCTGTTATTCCAAATAATGCTTCAAGCAATCTCAACAAAGAACATTCAGTTTTTGCTTCACCAACTGTTACATCAACACCAGCTACAGTAACCCAACAAAAAGTTTTATCAAAAGTTGCTGGACTTTCATCAGCATCAGCAGCTGTTCAAGATTCTAAGAAATCTCGACAATCTGTATCTGGTCAAGTTTCATCAGCAACACCAACAGCAACAACTCAAAAAGTTGACACTGTTAAATCTTCAATCCTTGCAGATCATAAAGCAAAAGGTATTCCACATGCTGTCTCACCATATTCCAAAGGTGAAACCATTGAAGCCCCTGAAGATTTTAAATCAAATATTGTTCGAGTTTCAAATCGTGTTGCTCGAAGTGCTACACCTCCAAGGGCTCAAGCTCCACCTACTCCAGAATCTGATGTCCCTATTATTCCATCAACACCAACAGTGGTAAAAGGTGTTGCAACTGTAAAGGGACGAAAAATTGTTCAATCTTCTGGTACCGTTGGATCTTCAACAACAAAGAAATCATCTCCATCAGTTGTTGTTGCTGCACCAAAACTTGCACCATTTAAAAAATCTGCAACTATTTCAAATACAGTCCCACTTCCATCCACAAAATCTGTCGTTGCAAAAGGTGTTGCAACTGCACAAGGCTTTGGTGGCTCTTATGGTGGTGCACAAAGCTTTGGTGGTGGATCAAGCAGCGGTGGTGGTGGTGGTGGAACTGGAATTCAATTTATTGAACCTGGTGAACCTTCCCCTTGTGGTGGATGCCCTGGTGCTAATGATTCTCAAGATCCACTTTCAATTGTTCAACAACTTGTCAAATATTTAGATTTTAGTAAACTAAATGATATCTCTTTAAATGTTCAACTTCTACAAAATTATGCTACCTTAAATGATTACACAATTGGATTAGGTGGTGAATTTAGTCAAGGTGGACAATATGGTTGTTCTCCCTTTAGCCCATTCCCAATGGAATTCCCCTGTTGTGCTGGAGATAAAATGGCTGAAGCTCTTATCAGTGATTTCACTTTGAATACTCTCTTTTATAGTTTACACAAGTAAGTGCAACATTTTCAATTTTTGGGCTTAAAAAGGGGTAAAAATTTGCATATTTCAATGGCATTTTTTTCAGAAAAGGTTTTCTCTCTGCACGAATTGGTCCCGAAACACCTAAAATCGGACCCTTATTAAAAACAACTTGTTCACATGATGATGAAGGTGGTGATGGTGGTATCGGGGGTATCGGGGGTGTTGGATCATTACCTCAAGTAAGTGAATATGCAAATTTTTCAATTATGAAAAAAAATATTTTTAAGGGTGGTGTTGGTGGTGGTAGTGCATATCAAACAATTCAAAAACTTCGCCGACATGTTCGTTCTGCTGTTGCTGCTGGAACTTCAACATATTCAGCTGGACCCCAGCAAGGTCAAGGCTTTGCAGGTGGCTTCCAACAACAACAACAACAATCGCAACCTCAAAGTTTTATTGGTGGTAGTGGTGGTGGAGGTGCAGCAGATAGTGGATTAGGAAGTCTTGAAATTTGTTTGGGAGATATCTTCCCAACAATTGGTCAACGATATCCAAATCGAAATATTTATATCATTCTTCACACTTCACGGGCTCCATCAGTTATTTTATCAGCTAGAAATGGTGGCACTGCAACCCTTGACTTAGCTGCAGATGCTGATCTTTATACAGATCAAAATGAAAGAATTGGTACAATTCGAATTGAAGGTACCATTGAAGCTCAACTTCAAACCTCTAATCAACGCCTCACTGGACATGCACAAATTCTTAACCTACGAATTACAAATCCTGATCAAAGTCTTGGAATTAAGCAAGAAACTTTGGACACCTTTACCGTACTCGGCCGAGAACTTGTTGATAAAGCTGCAAATGGCTTCCTTCAACGTGGCATCCCTCTTCAACTTCCCGCTGGTGGAGCTGGTGGTCTTCCATTGAATTTCATTTCTCCTGAAATTCGAATCATTGAACATGGAATTTATCTTCAATCAGATTTCACAATTTCTCCTTCTTTCATTGCTCAACTCACTGGTGGAAGTGGTGGTGCAGGAGGTGGTGTTTGTCGAAGTTAAATTTGTTTCACAGCAAATTTTTGTGTTACAAAATTTGCATTTCTACCGTACCTCTGCTAATCTTATATAATTTTAATATACTTTTTTTTCAAATATTTTTGCAATACAAAAAAGCAATATGTATTCAATATTTTTTTTCGGTTGTTGCAATATGATTATGTGCTTTGATTTTTTTTGTAAAAAATGTTAATTTTGTTCTAACTGATTAACAATGTATTATAGATCAATGATAGTGTATGTGTTTAAAATTGTGCCATGTTTCTTCTTTTTTTTTATATAATTCAATAAATTTTTTATTTGCTAATATGTAATTTTTCGTATATTCGATCAATGAAAAAAAGTAAGATAAAATATGTCAACAAAAAAAGATTACTTATAAAAATCAAAAAATGTATGGTTTTTATATTTCATTTTTGTAAGCAAAAAAATTTGTCCAAAAATGACTATACAATTTTGTTTGATTATATATTAGTGAAAAGTATTTTTAAAAAAATTTTTGTAAAAGACAGGCAAGTTTTCAAAAAATGGAATCAAAAATTATTGTTGAATAATTTTTAAGACACACAAATTTTTCAGGTTTTATATACGCAAACAAAATATTACTATAACAATTATTAAAATTTCAAAAAGTATCATTTTGTTTTAATAAAATATAAACAGCATTTTTAAAATTCACTTTGCAGGTAAAATCCTATTTATTCGAATTTGTGCAACAACTGGTGGCATTGGTGCCAAACTTTGAACAGGCGAAGAAGACTTTTCAAAGTGTCGAAAATAAAAAGAAAAATATTCTTTTCTGGTAATTTTACTGAAAAAACTTCTTGAAATACCGTAATCCTCGAAATTAAACTATAAATTATAGTGACAAACCTTAAAATTAATAATGAAATGCTTCCAGATAGTGCAAAAATATTTGTGGTAAATGGCAAAGTTTTAATTAAAATATCTGCCAAATCATTATTTTTTGGCCAAAAAATTTGTTGAATTGGATATAAAGTTCGTAAAATTTGCGCAAAAAAATGTAATAATTGATACCAGTGTACTCCCGCTCCGCTCCCAAGAGCGCTCCTAAGAGCGGGAGCGCTCCCTTATAAGGGGAGCCGTTGGGAGCGGGAGCGGTTTTTATCAGCCGCTCCCAAAATTTTTTAAGTTTTTACACCTGTAGAATTTCCGAAAAATTGAGGAGCAGGAGCTGAGCGGGAGCGGGAAATCCTAAATTTTAAGGAGCCGGAGCGGAGCGGGAGCGGAAAAAGTGGGAGCGGGAGTACACTGATTGATACAACTAAAAAATTTTTTTATCTAAATTTTTAACCAAACAAATTATTTTTAAATTAAAAAACCATTAAAATTAATAATTTTGAAGTTTAAACTTTTGAAAAAATTTAGCTTTTTGAGGGAATTTTGGCATACTCAAAGAAAAGAGGCATTGCTTTTTGGAGAAAATATGGCTTTAATGTGTTATTTTCACGCTTGTGTTAAACATTATGTATTAAATATATAGACTTTGTGAGTGATATGAATCACATTCCGCGAATGCAATCAATATTCAGCTCGTTGAAAGCTTTAATTTGATACCGTCTTTGTTATTTTATCATCAAAATGTGAAAACATGAATTTTTGTTGTCACATTTTGATGATTGAATAACAAAAGAGGTATCAAATGAAAGCTTTCAACGAGCTAAATATTGAATTTTAGGACTTTTTAATGTATTACTCTTTTTTCTTTAATTCACACAACACCAAACATCGCTTTGGGTTACTGTAATCCACTAAAAAGTTTTAAAAACTTGTGCTATATTTTAAAAATTACATTTCCTTAAAAAATTGAAATACAGAAATGCCAAAAAATGAATAAGTAAAAAAAAAACCGTATCAAAGACACAACAATTATTAAAAATTCGGCATAAAACAGCGTCAAAAGTTCATATATTTAGTCTAACCTTTTCTATAAATTTTGAATATAAGGTGCTAAAAAAAAAAAAAAAATTTATTTTTTTATTTTCATCCTTTGGCCTTTGC
>CABFKO010015299.1:0-10141 GCA_901766855.1 Panagrolaimus sp. ES5
GCATCTTTTCGTTTTAATTCAGCTTGATGGATAGCTTCTTCAGAAGGAGACCTTTGTATCCTTTTTCTTCCCATTGCAAACAAATTACAGATTAAATTTCCTTTTTAAATTAATGATTTATGTTTATTTTTAAGTTTATAATGTTAAAATGAGTATATATAATATATTAAATAGCACTTGCAAAATGGAATAGTTAACTCCAAAGGAGGCGTCTAAACTACGCAACAAAATTTATTATAGCTCGCAGCTAAAAAAAGTGACAGCAATTTAAAAAAATTGCAAACAATAAAAAAAGAATAAAAAATGTAATCAAGTTTGCTTTTATGAAGCCCAAAATAATGCAACAAAAAAAGTTGCAAGCAAAAAAAATGATGAGACAAAAATTGTCATTCGCACACTTTGCCACAACTCGCGCTCATTCAAAATAAAAACAGACAAACCAACAAACAAACATACAATCACCGTTTATTGGTAGGATTACTTTGCATAAAGAGAGTGTCAAACTATTTTTTTCTATAATTCTTTTCAGCAATCATTGCATCACAAATTCATGAAATATTTTTAGCAAAGAAAGTACACAAATAACTATAAATATTTCATTCTTAACTTTTTTTGAAAAGTTTTTAATCGGCTTTTTTATTGATAAATTGTCAAACAATAAACACTTTTTTAAAGCTGTTTGAAAATGGAAAAATTTTTCTTTCTTTTTTTTGCAGCATTAATTCAGTTGACGGAAACAAATGTTTAAAAAATTAACTTTTATTTTGTTTTTGCATTTTTATGATGAAATGTTTGGAAAAAGTTTTGATTGTTTTAAAAATAAAACTAAAATTTTAAATGTAAACGAAATCGGATTCTTTCAAACACCAAATTTTCCCACACTTTTATCGCCAGATGAAATAGAACTTTGTAATTTTAATTTTTCTGTTGCTAATCAAAATCTTAATGTAAGTTTTTCGTGTTACACATTATTTTTTTGCTTTCTAAAAATTGTCACACAAAAATAAACAATTTAAAAATCATAATTTTCGTGTCGAGACAAAAGAAGTCAAAAAAAATGACATGGTCTTGCGCAAATAAACTATTAGTTTTCGAAAACCTATAATTGAAGCTTTTATAGAATTTAAATGCATTTGTGGCATTTTTTTACATGTTTGAACCTTTTTTTGATCCGGATATTAAATATAGCGTCACCAAAAATGCTACAAACATTTCATTGATTGTAATAAATGAAGATTTTCAAAATTTTAATTCTGCTGTTCAAGGAATGGTAATTTTTGACACTTGGACGAACAGCTGTCCACTGGAATCTGTAAGTCGAGATGAACCATTTCAAATAAAAGATGAAACACAAATTATTTATATTCAATCAAGTTTTTATAAAAGCAAATTCAGAAGGCTTCCTTGCAAATGGAGATTTTCAGCACCGAATAATGAATATGGTTTTAAAATTGTTATTAAAAAATTACATATTTCAAATTCAACGGAGCTCATTTTTAAAAATTCAACAACTATATTTCTAAAGTCAGTTTTTTAAATGCACTGTTTAAAAAAGGCGAAAAGTTTGGTGCTTCGTAAAAAATGTGCCATCATGATTTTTTGGAAGCTCTTTTTTTGTCTAAAAACTTTGTTAGCAGTTCTTGCATCAATAAAATATGTTATGAAAAATAAGTCAAGTCATAGTTTCTAACACGCAGTTTTGAATGCCTAAACTTTAAGTGATAGTGCTTTGACCAAAAAAGCTTTGACTGATACAGAACTTTTACGGACAGTAATTTCATTAAAATTTGTCGATAGAAGTTTTGAACACACAAATGGTCTAAAATAGGAGACATATATACTAAAAGGCGGAGTGGAAGGCTATACATACGGTGGATGGATTTTTTTGAACTATCGATAAAAAGGTTTCTGAAAAAGTCCACTTTCGAAAAGCGACAAAATTAAAACATATTTTTTGGCCAATAGTTTCCATTGTTTAATGTGGCCCTCTTGTATTAATTGCGGCAATCACGTTGCAGATATTTCTTGCCGGCAATATAATTTTTATTTGTATTTCAGTCATCGTGGTATAAAATTGAAACATTCATATTACAACAATGACATGTATTTACAAATAAATTTATCAAAAGGAGATCTTAATTTTATTACAGACATGGAATTTAAAGCGTACATAAGTGTTGTAAGAAAAAATGTAAACAAGACTGTTGCAAACTGCGTTTTAACAAAAACAGAAAAATATACTTTTTGGTCATTAAATTTTGATTCTGGACATGTTACTGGTAATGGATACAGCAACAACCAATATTGTACTTATACCGTAGTAATCCCACAAAATAAAACTTACATTGCTGAAATATCAATATTGTGTTTGGAAAATGGTGGTGATTACTTAAAATACTATTATGATAATGATAGAGGAACAAATGTAACTGATTTGATTTCACTTGTCTTTGATCCATATACAAACGGATCAGATAGGCTAGTAAAATGGGAATTTATTAGTGATGGAAGTTTACCTTCTCTTGGATTTTATATTGCATTCAGAGAAATAGGCAAGATTTCAAATTTTATGAAGAAAAACAAATCTATTCATAAATATATTTGAATTTTACAGGACCTTGTCAATGTAATAATTATAAAATGTATTGTAATCAATCATATCAGCTTATGTCTTCGGATAATGATGATTATTATTGCAATAACTTAAAATGCAAATTTATGGTGAATTTTCTTAGTTTCTTTCAAAATTTTGTCTTCAGAAAGTAAAAAAGCGTATTTGTTTTTGTAAAATTTAAAGAAACTTTTTGCTTTTTTGGCTTTCAAAAATCAAATCAAGTTTTAGATAATTGGATGCAGTACAACGAATATCACAAAATTAAGAATTAAATTTGGCGATGGTTTAGAATTAAATGATAAAATAACAATATTTTCAAATGATGAACTTGTAAAAGAGATAACAGAAGTATCTCAAGACAGAGACATCGTCGATGTTTATTTAAATTCAAAAAATTTGAATATCCTCCATGTTGATACTTATCTATCTGTGACAGCGAGACAAATTTTATTTGAAGTCAGCTCTTTTGAAGGTAAGTTTTATTCTAAGAAATTAGAACAATGACTCAAATTAAAATTTCGGTATACGGTAGTCCGTTAACCTAAAGAGGGGGGTTTTAAAGTTTACCAAAAAATTTCATCATCCCTATTTGTAGGACCAAAACTTGATTTATTTGTTACGTTATCACAAAATCATTCTGTATATTTTATTGATACCAAGACTGTAAATTATGCATTAATTAAAGTATCAGAAAGTTTGGTACGCGTTTTTTTGAGAATTTTATCAGATAAATTCATTGTTTCACTTGTTTAGAAACCTTTCAATTATACAATAACAATTACAAGTAATTTTGCCAACAGTGTAACCGTATTTAATGAAAGTTTAACGACAAGTTTATTAAGTCCAAAATGGTAGGGATAAAAATTAGTGCTAATATTACATTCTTATTTTTAGCTTTGGTGAATCGAATCCTTATACTTGCGAAATCAACAGCGATGAGTTTATTATCAATCCAAGACGAATTGAATCTGGACTTTTTGATTATTATTTTTCTTTTTTGGCAGTTAAACTTTCTGGTATTTTAAAGCGGCATAGTATTAATTCTTACCCCAAAAAGGATGAATTTTACCCCAAATTCTTTTGTCGGCATGAAAATTTTGGGTTAAAATTCAATCACTTTGGGGTAATAATTAATATTTTGCCTTTTAAAGCCCATTAAGTATAGTACAAAATCTTACTTTAGTGCCTTCTAAAAAATGCTTAATGCATCACAATGTATTTTTTGTAAACACTGATGAATTTCATATTACTGGAATTTCGACTTTTAATACAGAATGTCATATTTATATGTTAGTGGAGAACAAAAATAAATATTATATCTCGATGTTATGGACCAATTCAAAGAAGAAATATGTAAAAGTTTTTATTGGACTTGATCAAAAACATTTATATTTTGAATACAAGTACGATTTTAAAATTATTTTGAATTCAAGGATGCGTTTTCAATTTTTATAATAGTAAAAAATTTATAAAACCCTATATTTTTTTTATCAAAATAGCCTTTTTAAATTCGCATTTTATTTTTATTTTTTAAAATTTTTTTTTGACGATTGATCTTCATTTTTTGCAAAAAAGCGACCTTTTTATGCACATGATTTTAAAAACAGCGGTCGCCACACCCAGCCAAATTTAAAACAAAAATTTGAATTCAATGTGGCGATACGTCGGCAAATGCCAAATTTTAAGGCCCTTTGTGGCTTTTTTTCACAAAAATAAGAGTTCTCAAACGTTAAAAAAATTTAATTTTTAACTAACTAAAAATCTAGTGGATGAATTATTTGAAACAATCTATACTTATTTGTCCCTATCATAATTTCAATTACATTTTTTCGCTTTGTGAAAAATCCATTTTTAGCGCAAAATCAGCAAGTAAATGGCAAAGTATTGGAATAAATTCAAAAGTTTATTCAGTGATTATCCCTGCAAAAGCTGCAATTCATATCATTTTGAAATCGTATAATACTGAAAAAAATGAAGCATTAACTTTAAATTATCCTAAAAATTCGATTTTTGCAACACCCTTTTATGGAACTTCTAAAAGCGACTATCCTATTGAACAATATTTTATTGCCTATAATTTGAAGAATGTAACAGCAAAATTTACAATACTCATTTATAAAATGTTCAAAGAAGATATTTTCAATTTTTTTATCATAACTGATAATGATTGGGATAACCCGAACCAAATTTTGTAAGTTAAACAAAATTATAATTTTTAGAATTTACCAAGGTTAAATTTTACTAGTCAGTGGCCATTTTCATTTCCGATTCCTATCCTAATTCAACTCGAAAAATAACAAAATTTTTTAGTCTAAACAAAACTGGTAATGTGTTGATGTTCAAAAACGAAACGATTTATGTTAAATATATTTATGCAAAAAATACTGTTGGAGATGACTTTTTCGGAGCTGTAATTTTTGTTGAAACATTTTAAAAACCAAAAAAGGCATATTTCAAAAAAAGCATTAAACCTTTGTTTAATGCTTTTTTTAATAATAAGCATGGCATGGTAGTTCAATATTAATTTTAAGTTTTTTCATTTATCAACGGTTTAACTTAAATATTCGAATCATTGGTTTTTGATTGCCTGGCCAGCAATAATCATTTATTTCTGTTTCAACTTCTTTTCCCCATGTTTCTGCTTGATTTTCATCTGTTTTTGGATCAAATCTTACCCAAACTTCTGAAGATGAATCCATGTTTTTCTAAAAACAATCAAATTTCTTAAAACCCTAAATTATTTATTTCCAAACCTACTTTTAAAAATTGGCAGAAACCAAATGATTCAAAATATGTTAAATTTTTAAGGTCAAAAAGTTGTATTTTGTTTACAAATTTTAGCATTGGCAAAATTTTAAATGTCTGTAGAGATATGGATTGTGTCGATATTCTATAAAAGAGTATTATTTCATAAATTTGAACAAAAAAATTTTAAAATAGTGTAAGCATTGTATAAACTCACCTAAATTCAATAATTTTTGGTACCAATGTTAAAAGTTTTTCAAGAGGCACAGGAGTATCGTCTTCATTTAAAACTTGTACATTTGATAGTTGTAAAACTTCAACATTTCCATGTCCAACAAGAAAGGTAAATTCTTTAAAAGTAATCCCCCCTTTTATTGACCATAATCGAATATATTTTGCATAACATTTATAAATCTTTGATAAAAACAATTCTCTGAAACACGTAATATTTATAAGTAATTGGAAATAAAATAAAACGTGTCCGTACTTATTTACGAGAAATGAATTTGAAAGAATAAATTTATGTTTGATGATTTTATTTGATTCATCATAAAAGTTGTTTGGAAGTTGAAGGGAATGTCCAAAAAATTTTATATCATCTGATTCTCCAACTCGTAAAAATTTATGACAGACAGGATACGGTCGAAGAATAAAAAAATATTTGCATGATTTTTGTAACTTTTGTAAAATATGTGGATTAACATTTTCAATAATAAAAGACATGATAGTTTTTGGGAAAGAAAATGTTTGAATTTTATATGTTTCAAATGATGGTTTTGACAAATTATTTAACACAGGCTGATTCACAAAATCATTTGTTCTTTCAAAATCTAAATCATTTAAAATGAGATGCCCGGAATCAGATATTATCAAATTTATATCCTTTTCATAAATTTCAAAATCAAAAGAATTTTTCCAAAATACTTTTATTGCACCATATTTTTTTGTCGCTTTTTTGTATTCTTCTTTCATTTTAAAATCATCGAGAAAATATCTGCAATACCGAGAATATAAATGTAACAACCTCTAAAAAAAGAGTGATCATTTGTAAAGAAATTAATTATAAATTCTTAAAATTCTTTTATTTTTAAAGCTAAAATTTATTAAACAAGCTTGGTGAGTATCTTGTTTTTTTGATATTTATTTATTACCTTTTTACATACGTCTTGACTTAAATATTTGAAATACAGTTTCCATAATTGAAGATTATTTAAATTTTTTCCAAGTCTCGCTTCAATGTTATCACAAACATATTCTTTATTTTCACATTGAATTAATAAATTAAACCATTTCTCTTGATCATTTTCAACTTTGACAATATCTTCATAGAGTTTTTGGGCATTTTTATATTTTTCTATAACATTTTTCGGTATAGGACCGCCTAAATATTTATTTAATATAAAAATAAAATAAAAAGACATTACCTGAAAATTCTTCAAAGAATCTCCATGTTTTATCCATTCCCTTTCGAGGACATATCACTGCTGCTTCAATTTCTTTTACTGTAAATGCTCCAACATAAGGATTGCCACGAAATAATTTTTTTGGTGGGTTATGTAATAATTTTGTTGGCAATGCACCGGGTGAGTTATCGTCGATTAAATGATAACGGGATATCCTACTTCCATAATTATTTTCGGCTAAAGTTTTACTCAATAAATAACCCAATTCTTCATCAGTTTCTGCAGAGAATTTATAATCGTTTAATAAACTAAAAATGAAAAAAGTTTTTTATGCTTTTTAAATTATAATTCATTATCAAGAATTGATCACTGAAATCAACATATTCTTTCTCCATTACAATACAATGCAAGGAATATACTCTCCAACGTTTTACTTTTGAATTATAAAATAATAATTTATTTTATAATACAAACATTGCAACGGAAGAAAGCCAAAAAAAATAGCTTACGTAACATATTTTTCCCATATTTCTGGCAACATCAAATATCGATGAAAATATTCTTTTAATAACTCCAATTTTTCAACATAATCACTTTCTGGAATTACAGCATAATTTTCATTAAGCTCCTGAATTACAGTTTGATAACTGGGGCACAATTTTTCAAATATTTCATTTTCAACCAACATCTTTTTTTATTATCAATTTTCACTAAAAAAAACAAAGTTTTGAATTTTAAGAGAATATCGATGTTCACTTCTCCTCAAGAGGGCCCTCACATACAAACTACAAATTTTATATTTATCAGAACGAAAAACTACTCTTATTTTTTTGTGCTATAAAAATTTTTATAGCAATAACTGATTTACTTTTTTTAAGCTATTAAAATAAAGCTGTTCAAAAAAAAGTTTATTTACTCTTTAAAACACAAAAGTTTTATAGAATTAAAAGTTTTTTTGTCAATATTTTAGTATTAATGCCAAAGAAGAATATGAAGCATATGAAGCTCCATCAAAAAGGCCCTCAATTATTTGATTTTTAAAGCATGCATCTCTGTGATAAAAATACATTCCAACATTATTAAAACAAATAAAATTCAATGTAATTAATGAATCCCATAAAACTTGATTTAAAATAACCCACCGATAATCTTGTTTAATTCCACCAAAAATTGAAATGAATGCAAGTAAAAAAAGTAAAGCTGAACAAATATATCCAAAATTTATATTATACAAAATTAAAGTCATTGTTGCCAACCCACATCTAAAGCTATCAAGATCATCTATAAAATATGGGTCTTCTAATGTTGGGTCATATTTACAATTAAAATTTTCATCTATTTCTTTTCGAATTAATATGCATTAACAGAACGTGAAATACTATTTTTATTCTGTCAAAATAAACAAAATGTAAAACTAATTTTATTGAAAATGCCCCATTTTTTCAAAACTAAAATTTTAACATACCATAAAAAATAAATTGCCATTTGGTTTTATAGCTTTTTGTATCAAGGCAACAAATAATTTTTCACAGAAAATAAATATTATATAAAACGTATAAAAAATTTACGATAACAACCTGTAATTTACGGTCTGTACATAAAAACTTCCGTATATTTTTGTAAAAAATAATTATTGCCTGTTTTTTTTTAAATTTTAAGGAAGTAATAAAAATGAACGTGTTTACGTGCATATTATTTTTACAACAATTTACAAGGAATAGTGAACGGCGACCCGGCCCGACCCGGAGAAATTCTGGACCCGGTTTTTTGACCCGATGACCCGACCCGACAGAATTTCGAACCCGGAAAGTTGGCCCGTGACCCGGTTTTTTCAAATTCGGGTCGGGTCGCCGTTCACTAACAAGGATACTTTTTTCAAGTAAAATTGTCACGTATTTATAACAAAGATTCAAGAGAAACCTTAAATTAGACTTCAAAAACTTTTATTTCAAAGCTTTTCCTACAGTTTTTTCTTTTTTGTGTCAGTCATTATGTTTTCTTTTTTTCTTTTTTAAACCAAAATCAAAAAAGTGTAATTTAGTTTACAAATCATCAAAAATGGAAGATGTTTTTTCACAAGTAAAAATAATTCATCCCATTATTATCAACATAGCTGTGGCATTGAGTATATTAGTTTTCGACTGTTTTAAATCTCAAGTATCACTTACAATTTTAAAATAAGATATATTTTCAGAAGTAAAAAATTTTCAATTTTTTTTATTTCTAAAACATAAACTTCAACATACAAATTTTATACAAAAACAAATTATGCAATAAATTTTTGATAAATGAAATCCTTTGTTTTAAAAATTACTTTTGTATATTTATGCATAAATATCTGCATATGGATTACCTTCCCGAAGGGTATACGTTACATGACTTCCATTTTTAAGAAATCCACCATATTTTGTCCAAAACATGCAACAAAATTGAAATTCAAGATACAATTCCAGCCTTGGTGTTGGCCAATCATTAAAATCATCTTTCATTGAAAGTTTAAATCGGCCATCTACTAAATCTTGGCCATTATTGAATCGATATTCTGTAACATAATCATCACCACTCCAATCATCATATTCCATTAAAACTACTTTACAATCCAGTCCAAGTGGTGAAAAATCAAAACATTTAACTTTTCCTTCAAAAACGTAATTTCCTTGATAATATCGTGAATATATAAGATCTTGAGGAGTTTTTGGTGGAGGTCGAGGCCATTCAAATAACATCTTTTTGGTGTGATTAAAAGATTTTGAAAGAGTTTTATTTTTTAGTATTGTACGATTTTCATCATCTTCAACAGCAACCATTCCAGTAACATCAAAAATGTCAAAAAGCAATAAAGCTATCGCTAAAAGACAACGCATTTTTTAAAGAAATTTTGTCAAAAAATTTTCTTCAAAAAATTTTCAAAAAATCATTGAAATAGTGTCTTCATATTGTATATATATATTTTTGTTACAAAGCCATTATATTTTTAAAAATGTCTGAGTGCTAGTGCTAATTGTGTTCTAAATGGATTTTTTAAATCAAAAAGCTTTAAGTTTCACTAATCGGAATTTTTATGATAATTCCATTGGGAATTATTAATAATAATTTATTTCATGTTCTAACACATGATAAACAAAACAAAAAATAAATAATTGGAAAAAACAGTGTAAAATAAACAATAAAGTTTTCAAATACAATAAAAAATGTTTACATATATGTACAGACAATATGAAAGAAAAAAAGAACAACATATTTACAGAAAAAAGAAAACTGAAAATAGAGAAATTTATAAATTTTCAATAAAAACAAAACTTAAAAATTAAACTTTTAATGCCATAACGCCTTTTTTGAAAAGTGTGGGATGGGAATATTGTAAATTACGTGGTAATTT
>CABFKO010015310.1:0-10135 GCA_901766855.1 Panagrolaimus sp. ES5
TGTACCAGTTATTAAAAAGTTCTATAGTATTTTTTTAGTCTTTGCTTACAGTTAAAAATACCAAAAAAATTTTTTTCAGTTTTTTAATAACAAAAACGATTAAATGGGAAAAATCAATTAAAATGTGCCATTTTATATAAAAAAACAAGAATGAAGCTTCGAATTTTTATCGAGGAAAAGAACAGTTAATTACAAAGAAATGTGAGATCATAAAAAGTGCAGTTGATTAAAAATATATAATTAATTATTGAGCAACATAATTTGGTGATGAAAATTTACCAAATACTGACCAATAAACTATCTAAAAATAAATTTTTCAGTTTTTTACGTGATTTCTCCAAATATTCAGTTTTAAAAAAAGAATTCTTACATTAAAAATTGCAAAAGATGCAGGAAAAATAACACTTGAAATTTTGTCAATTTCATCAGGAGTCCATCGACGGCAACTTAGCGGAGATGGCCGCCATGAAAGTTCACACCTTTCAACGGGAAACATAAAACGTTTTTCATAAGCGCAAAGACCTTTTGGACTTGCATCAATTGTTTCATCAATCTACAAAGGTCCAGATTTATGCAAATTTTTGCAGTTTAATTTATTGATTACCTTTCGTTTACAAATTATTGGCTTCTTTTTTCCAGTTCCATTATCTTTAACTTTATACCCAATAATTGCGAGTTCAATTAAACTGCAAAAAATAAAACTCATTGCTCCAAGCATCCAAATATCTATGAAAATTTTATCAATTATACTTCTAATTTTTGCTTCAGTTTTAAAAAACGTACCTATTGCTTTAATGTAGGAAACTCGAGGTAAATTTCTAAATTGAAATTAATATTAGCGAACCTGCAGTTTTTAAAATTAAATTTGTTTACCTCATAATATTTCCAAATTGAAAGATCATAGCTAAAAGGGCATTGACGAGAAGCATGGTTCTGGCTGGAATTGCATGTGAGCCAAGGGCAAAACTAACCCATCTAAAAAATTTAAATTGTCATAATTGGAACGGTAGTTTTTTTTGTCTTTTTATAAATATTTTACACATTTAATTTTTAAGTTTTCGAAAACGATGTAAAACTTTTTTTCGAGAATCAACAGGACAGGTTTTGCGATTAATTTACGTAAAACTTATTGTATTTTCAACTTTGGTGGATTCAGTTAAAAGAAATAAATTTAAAATTTTTGTTTTCCGGCCATTCATATAACACAGTTTATTAAAGGTGGAACTTACGAAATAAAAATTGTAAAATAAGTTGGTAAATATGCTTGCATAAAATACCATACAGCTCTTCGCTCAAATGTTAGCTCAAGATGAAGCTCATCCCACATTCTAAAAATAATTTCTATAGTACCTACACCTGGATCAGTTTAAATAAATGAATATTATTTACCCTGCTGGATATGGCATAGCTTTAATAAAATTCTTAATTCCAATTAAATTATAATCTGGTAAAAGAATTCGTCCAGTTACTGCCACAGGATTTTCAGCTGCAGGATTCCAACGCATTCGAACTTCTTGACTATTATATATAAAGCTGTGAAAAAATTAAATAATAAGAACACTTTTTAAATTAAGTTTGTCGTATTTACCTTTCATAGATCAAATTACATGTTTGAACATCCATTGGAAAATTAGCTAAAAAAATATTGTTGATATTACTCCCCAGTTAATTTATTAAAAAAGCTTACACAAATCCATGAAGCATGGCCCTTTGACTCGAACACGCTAAAACCAAAATCAGTTAATCAATAAAATTTTTCAACATGTTTTTCAATAAATTACTTACATAATTAACCCAAATTGTTCCATTTCGATAAAGAACTAATAAAATATTTCTAAAAAACAATCAAGAATTATTGCAGTTTTAAATCTAAAATATGATGCTTACGGAAACGGTGACGCTAAGATGGATGCAGTTTTACTATTAATAAAATTTGAATTTGGAGTCCATAATCTTTCCAAGACTTGATAGCCCAATGATAAATTTTGTTTACATGGAAATAGATGTTCAAAATTAAGAGCAGGATCAAGCCAAATCTAATAATGAAAAAAAAGTTATGACAGTTTTGTAAATTCAATCAAAAATGTCCAAAACTTCAGTAAAAAATTAATAAATTAAACTTACTTCATTAATATATAAATCCATCTGAAAAAGTAATAATAAATTAATTCATGGATCTTCAGTTTTAATCAATTTTTATCTTACCTCAAAATCATTTGATAATTCATCAATAGTATTCACAGTTTCCATCCAAAATTCAACACTTACATCCACCCCTGTATCACCTAAAACAGCAAATATGATTACAGTTATATTTTTTGTATTTTATAGAAAAAAATTAGCCTGTGAAATTTACATATCATTAGTCAGTTTTGTTAAATTTTACACATTTTAAAAGAAAATGAATTTTAAAACTTACTTGGAACCCTAAATTTACTGTAGCCAGTTCCATTCAACAATTTATCAATAATTGCATTATCACTTGTACAATTCCGTTTTGATATCCCATTTACATATCCAGCTGGATATGTATGAACAATGGCATAATCATCATTTAATTCTGTATGTCCAAAAATTTCAACAAATACAGAAACACCAAATATTATTGTTAACATTATTGGATGCATATTTATTTCGATCACCTAAAGAAAAATCAGCATATTTCCTAAATTTAATTTTCTTTAATTTTTAAGCTTAAACAAAATCTAAAAAGAAACAGCAGAACAGTTGACTTTAAAAAATGCAATATATCATAAAAACCAAGCAACAAAAAGAAAATAGTTACACGAATTTTATTTTAAAAAAACAGACTAAAAAATGTTGTTTATAAATATAAATATTAAAATTTTAAGTTTTCAGTGAACCCTAAAAATGAAATGTATCAAAGATTTAATAAAAACACCTTTTTATGCTTCATCGATTTCCCAAAAAATATAACTTGACGCCACTTTTTTTTAAGCTATATAAAACATTTTTTGACTGTAATATTTTTTTATTTATTGTCTGCTTTTTTGAGATTTTGCGAGACAATTTCTAAAAGTTCAAAAAAACATTTTTCTGACAGTAACTTTTACTCCCCCATGAAACCTTTAAAAAAAAGAATAACAATTTTAAAGTTTACATTTGTAAAAAATTTTTTTTGCAACATGAACGGAGCAAAAAGAAGGAGAGTTTAAGTCACATAAAAATTATTATTATATTACAAAAATTGTTTTTCACTTTTAAAAATTAAACAGGTGTAAAAAAGGGTGAAATTAACCTTCTTTGCAAAAATACAGTTACAGAGTTTTTAAACAACATTTTTTAAAAAATTTTAAAAAGTGAAAATTATTTTATATTTAATTTAACTTCAAATTTTGATTTGAAAAGTAAAATCAACAAAATCAAAAGCTGAAAGATGATCCATAAAAAAATAAAAAAGGCAAAAAATATGTAAGATTCAGTTAAAACAAAAAATCTTTCAGTTCAAAATTGCAACTTTAAAGAACTGAAAAGCGCAGCTAAATATATGTATTTTATCTTTAAAAAAAAGCATCACAGTTTTGTTAAAATAAATTTATTCCGGAAACATTTGCAAAAATGCATAAAATTATTACACCTTTTTTTCACTTCCACAACACTAATTTATCCTAGAATAACCTTTAAAAAAGAAGCATCAACGAATAATATATTAACATTTTTATAGATATAAACATTTTTAACCAACGTAGTTTAATCAAAAAAAAGTGTCAAAAAGTAAAGAAGAAAAAAAGAAAGCATACTATTTAAGTTTTGACTAGTTGCTGTGTTTTTTTTCCAGAGGGCATTTCAGAAATAAAGGGGCACAAAAAAGAAGCATTGGCAATAATGCAATTAGAGGTTTTACGTACCAAAATTAAAAAATATAAATCTGGATTGACACGGTCCTGACAGGCAAGGCTGGGTAGGGCAAAAAAGAGGGAAGAAAAAAAACACATCTAAAAATAAGGTTATAAACAAAAACAAAAAATGAACGAAATTTTTACGTCACATCCTTGTTTATTTTCAAAAAATACTTTTAAAGTTTGTAATTTTTTGTAAATTTGTGATAAAAAAAAAGAAGTTAGTTAATATTTTATTGGAATTCAGTTTATTTAGTAATATTTTAAAGCCAAAAAATCAAGGTTTGACGCCATAATTAAACTACATTTGGTCTCTTTAAATTTAGGTATCTTTTAAAAGCTGGACAGAACAGTTCACGATGAACCACGTCCACTTATAATTGAACTTCCACTTTCTCTAATTACAAAACTCAAAGAGGCTTTAAGAAAGTTTAACAATGACCGTTTCCTAGAAGATTAAAAAAAAAATTTTTTTTTAAAAACAGTTTTGTGTGACATTATTCCAAAAAATGAATTTAGTTCAAATTTTTGAAAACCTTATTTTTGCAAACAAACAGTTATACCACAAAGTTTAAATTATTTTTGATCTTTTTTTAAAACTTACATCCGTTATCTTCTAAGTAAACAATTTCAAGCAGTTTTTAAACTATCTTAAATAAAGAACTTTAAAATATGTAGTGTTTTTAAACTTTATTCAAATTAAATCAGTTACAACAATTTAAATAACACCACATTTTTCAATGGTATTTTGCAACTAATTTTGCAACACTCGAGCTTGCACTCAAAAATAAAAACAAAAAATCAAAAAAACAAACAATACTTTTTTATCTATCAAAAAAGCAGCTGCAAGCTTTTTCTTACTTTTGCTTATGAAAGAAGTCTGACTTTTTATGCATATTTATTTATCATGAAATTTGATAGCTCTTTTTTTCTTCAACTCCTTTTTTTCTTTAATATTTTTTAATATTTGTAAACGCTCAAGGGAATGGTCCTCGGTTATGGATGATGATAGCTATTATCCTTTCTTTTCCCCTTTTTTCGCCTCCTAAAATACGTCAAAAGCCAATAATTTCTGGTTCATTGACCCTATTGTTTTTATAGTTAAAAAAAGGCTTTTTAATTAACTTTTATATATTCTTTTTCATTTTTTTAAAAGTTTTTGGCAGCTTTTTTTAAACGCTTTTTTATGAAAAACGGTTCTTTAAAAAAGGTTAAAAATAGATTTTAATAGTTTTTAATTTTGACAAAAAGCGGGACAAAATTTATACAAGTTTTTTTGAATGTTTTTTACAGTTAATCCAGTTTTTAAAACACTATGGTTTTTATCGCTTCGTTTTAGTAGCACATTGGTGGAACAACAGATCTGGGTCCACGGGTTCAATTTTCTCTTGGAACATAGCTGATAAAGTCAAATTTTTTAAATTGTTGTTTCACTAACAGTGATACTTGAAAAAAATTTTTTGATATACTTTTTAAAACAAAAAAATATAAAAACAATCATTTATTTATTTATCACTTAATCACATAGAACAAAAATTAATTATTGAGTATCATTGAAGCATAATCCTTTATTTAAATTATTTATATTAAAGGATTTATAACTGCAAATGAAAAACAAACATATTTAAAAACAATAAAAAAATAAGTAAGAAAAAGTTTTAAGTGTAAAACATTTTGACACATAAAGTTCAGACAAGTTTATAGAAAAATTTCATTAAAACAAACAAAAAAAAAACAACAAAATGAGGAAGTAAAAAAAGTTTTAAATATTAGAAAAAAAGATAAGACACAACACCGAAAAATAACGAAGAAAGGCGTCAAAAAAAAGTAACATAAACCATTCATAAATAAAAATTATAAACAATCAACAACAAAAGAAAATGAGGAAACGAAGAATATTATTATGTTTTAAAGGGTGTGAAAAAAAAGAATGTTTCAGAAAAGGTTTAATTTTAAGAAACAATATTGTTTTAAAAAAGGGGGATTAAGCAGACGTTTCACGATATGTTGTACGTTGTTGATATTGATATGCTGTTGGTTTTTGTTGTTGTTGTTGTTGTTGTATATGTTGGGGTTGAAGTTGTTGTTGTTGCTGCTTTTGATACCCATTACTGCTGCCATTATTATATGTACGTAAAAATGGTTCACGTTGATGAAAATTTTCTCCATCAGCAGAGATATCGTTATCACTACAAAAAATTGTATCTTAGTTTTTACTGTTTTAAAAGCTATTTAATAAACCTACTTTGCAAAAAAAAGGAAGCACAGAAAATGCGGCAGCTTTTGATTTTTTTTTCTCTCTCACAACGACAATTTTACAACTTTCGTTGCAAGACTTTTTTATGTCACATTTAACAATTAAAAATAACAAATTTACAATAATAAAAAAATTGGCAGCGTGATTTAAGAAGATAAAAAAATAAATTTTGTTTATTAGGATGTGTATTTTGTGGCAAATAATATGTTTTTCAAGGCATGGATAAACAAAAATAATAAGAAAGTGTACTTTGGTATTTTACTTGTCGTGGCATAAAACAATGAAAGAAAAAAATGCATTATAACAAAAAATATATATATTTAAAGAGAGGTATTTTGAGATTACTACAGTTTGAGAGAGATATAGAGAGAAAACATAAAATTAAACACTTGTTGGAGCTGTAAAAGTATGAACCAAATGTTCTCTTTTTGTTGCAGAAGTTGATTTTAATGGAATATCATTTTTGTTATCACGTGATTGCCATCCTAGCACGGTATGTGGTACAGCTCTTTGTGAATATTGTGGTTCAAAAAGTTTCCTTCAAAGAAAAAGAGAGCTTTAGTTTTTGTTTGTTACGTCATTCTTTGAAATTACATGCAAAGAAAAAAGTCCCACCACGAAAATGAAAGTAATTATTTTTAAAAAGTTTGAAAGTGAAATTTGTTAGTTAAAAAGAGACAACGACAAAGCACATGTTAGTTTTTATAAAAAAAAGCAATGTTTTTTAAAAATAGGTTATAAAACAATAAGTATCAGCCGCATTTTCTGTGCCACGTTAAAGGCAATAATAAAGGTTTTTTGGAGGTTAAAAAGTATAATCCCTTTGAGACAAATTTCAAAACAAAACTAACCTATTTCCTGATGATTGAAAGAATTTGTAGGTTGTCAATAAAGCACAAACAAATGCACCAATAAGAGCACCAGTTCCAAGTAAATGCAAATAAAATGCATATCCAATTCGCTGTTCATATGTTCCAACCATGCCTTGCACAAATCGAATATCAACTCGATTTGCCGAAAAGAAAAATATTCCATCAACAAGTACCGAGCAAACCACTAAAAATTTGCATATTTTTCAATTTAGTAACAGTTGAAGGTTAAAAATTACTTGAAAGAAAGAGTGCAATTGTATAAACAAATGTACATGGTGCAAAGCATGGTGCACAACACCCTGTACATAATGCTGTAAATGCAAGGCATATACTGAGAACAAAGAAAGTTAAAACAGCTTTGTGCCATCCTGAAAAAGTTATTATAATAATTTTTTTGATCAATTCAGTTTTTATCATTATCAGTTGGCTTATCACTGATGATAAAAAAAGTAAAATTGTTTTCAAAAAATTCAAAGAAATTTTAAAATATTTATTATTTTTACCAACCCCAAAATCTATGATGTTCAGATTCACCAGCAGCTCCATCTTCATCAATATGCTGCATAACATTTTCAATAACCATTTCAGCAGAATTATCAAATTTATACATGCAATGTAGGGGAGTTTCGTCATAAAAATCTCCAACTGCAACAACATGCTTTTCAGCTCTAATACAATCCCACCATAAACCATGCTAAAGTTTTATTTGTTTTTACTTACAAATTTAGTACTGATAAATAAAATACCTGATGTTCAGCTCTGAATTCTCGAATATCTACAACTTGCCAAGCAGGTGAAAATACTCCACCAAATGTTAATCCCATTCCAACAAGAATTAAAACAATTGATAAGGCTAATAAAGCCTTTCTCAAAAACGTCATGATTTTTTAAATATTATTTAATTTAAAGCATAAACAGTAATTAATATATTTACAAAAAAAATAGTGGAAATGGCACTGAAATGTGGAAATCATATTATTAGAATCTATATAGTGAATAAAATTCTTGTGACAAAAATTCGCGCAGCAAAATTAAAGAATAAATTTTTAATACATAGAAAAATAAATTGTTGTTCAAAGATGTTTTAATTATGTGCAAATCTTTACAGTATTATCTCGACTTGAAACTAATTTTATCAAAAGCGGTGTTCTTTTTAAATCGTTACATCGCTGATATAAAATGCAAATCATGAAACTGAAAACAAGTAGCAAAACTATTTAACTTATATTTTTATAGATTTACAATTTTAATTTTATAATCTTCTAATTCAGCCCTCAGTTTACTTTAAGGTAAACAATTCTCAAAATATAAACAAAATGTTTTAAAAAAAAGTGAGACAAACACCTTCAATGAAGACGACGACGCAGGAGGTTAAAGGTAAAAAAAAGTTTAAACTCGTATTTAAACAACAACATCAAGAAAATGTGGACAGCGAAAACAGAAGAAACACATGTGCAACAAGAAATAAAATTGAGAAGTCAAAAATGGGGAAAAAGAAAAAAGAAGAAGAAGGTAGTAGCAGAAGGCCGACGCCAACAATGATGATGCGCGATGAAGCAAGGTTGAACAATCAGCAACAGAGAAAAAAAGAGATGGAAAGAAGAAGACAAAGTTATGGCAGTTGCTGCTGCCGTGCATCAGGAGGACATTTAAAAAAACAGGTTTTTTATAAAAAAAATATGTATCTATATTTGTTCAAAAACATACATGAGAAAGATTTTGAAGGCATTAAAGGCACTCTTAAAATAACAGAATAATTAGATATAATTAAAAAGATTAAAATTTTAAAAATAGTAAAATAATAAGCAGCAATAATCTTTACACAATTTAGGTTGCTAAATATTTTTAACTTCTCAATGTCCACCTTTTTTATTAAATTGTTTTTGAAAACTTTTTTTAAATCTCTCCTGCTGAGTCATGAAAACTTGCTGCTGCTGTTGCCGACTCCAAAAATAAATAAATAAAAATATAAAACAAAAATATTTCCATTCATTTCATTTCATTCATCCCCGTGGTAAAACGCCTTAAAATGGGCTTTCTTTTTTTTTTCGTGCGCAAAGACCAAGAAACTAACGACACCCGGCTGGCATCAAAAAACTAAATTTTATGAAGGAAGAAAAAAGGAAGAAAGAATAAAAGTTAAGTGTCTTTTTTTAGAAGAAAAAAGAAAAATGATGAGGTGACTGACTTGAATTTGAATTTCTCAGAATAATAAAAATGGAAAAAAATGATTTAAAATCGATTTATTAAAAAAAAGAAAAAGGAAAAAAAGAGAGATTTAAAAGGATAATAAAAAAAATTATAATCATGAGTCATAGTTGTAAATGAGGAAAAAATAGGTCAAAGTGAGCTTTAAAAACATTCGTTTCAAGACTCTGTTTTTCTACCATTTAATTATCGTGAAAAAATTTGATGCCTAAAATTTATTTATTTTTGCCATTACTCAATGGCAGTTTTTGTAGAATGAAAAAGGTAAGAAAAAGTTATCGGTTCAATTCCAAATAAAAACATAAGAATTTCAAGGTTACTGTTCAACAAAAAAAATGGAGGCAGTTACGTATTCGAAAATGAATCTCTCTCTTGCCAGCCATACAAAAACAAGCCCCCCTCATTTTTTTTCATCAGTTCTGTTTCTGTTTTCAAAAAACTGTGTTCTTGCTCAAAATGACCATCGGTGACATTGAAACTAAAATAATTTTTATATATGCGATTATGTGAAATAAAAAAAAAGTAGAAAAAAAGGAAGAAATAAAAAATTGCAAAATCGATTAAAGTTTTTTTATTTTGGAAATTATTTTTAATTCTAAAAAATAACGGCGAAGGTTTTATTGCTTCTTAATGAGGGGTAGAAAAATAAAGAGAACAGAAGTATACGGTATAAATCGAAAATGTATATAGGTAATAAAAAAATAGTAATTATAAGCAAAAAAAGAAGTAAATAAATAAAAAATTAACTTTTCAATCTGCAAAGCAAAAATAGATTCAACTTTATAGATTAATAACAATTTTAGAAGTATTTAATAGTATTTACGAAATGTCTACAGTAATCCTTTTTAGTGTTAACAAAATTACCGTTGGATTTTTAAAATTTATTTTATTTTTAAAAAATTTTTAAAACCCTTAATCATGTTGAAAACTAATAAGTA
>CABFKO010015421.1:0-10105 GCA_901766855.1 Panagrolaimus sp. ES5
ATTATTTTAAAAAAATGTGTAATAATTTTTTTGATTTTAATAAAAATAAATTACTGTAGTTTTGAATTTTTTTATATTATAAATTATAATTACATTTACCGAAAAATACAAACAAGTGTGCAAAAAACACTCTTATTTTACAAGTATTTTTACAAATAAAACTTAGGTTCGCTATTATGTCCTTTTAATTTATTACGAAACCTTTTTTTCAGTGCTTTATTGTCTGTATATATATAGTATCTTAACAGGGCTAAAATAAGATAATTAAAACTCGGATAACCATTTTTATTCTTCCTTATTATTTGTCTGCCATTTTGATTGGGTCGAAACGAGCAGGTTGACCAAACGATGCATCTTGAAAAAAAATCTTACAACGAACTATTATGAGATATGTGCGTTTTTATAAATTCATCTTTATGTGTTTGCTTGTAGATACTTTTGCTTCATTAATTCAAGTGACACATTATTTTTTAAAATGTCTCGTAGTCAGCGTGCTGAAACTCGGAATCGTGCAAAAGATGATCTCAAGCGTGTCATAAATGCAATTGAAAAAGTACGAAAATGGTAAGTTTCTTAAATTTTGTAACATTTTACTTATTCATTTAATAATATTTTAAAGGGAAAAACGTTGGATTGTTCTTAAAGATACACAACTTGTTGTACCCAAATGGATTCCAGTCGGTGCTGCTGCATCTTCATCATCAACTACAAATACTATATCTACGCCAACAAAAGCAACTACATCAACCTCTGCGACATCAATAACTTCTGTAGTTTCAAACCCTGAAGCAACTATTAGTAAGATTTATAATTGAAATTGAAGCATAATCTCGAATCCTTTTTAGCAAATGTAAGCTCCATAAATGAAGATTCTGCTCATTCATTTGCTGCTGAAGAATCAAATCAAACTCAAACCATGGATCCTCTTGAATACGCAAAGACAACTGTTACTGGCTCTACCGATTTTAGCAATTTGGAAGACGAAAGCGTTGTAAAGAAGCCAAGCGATGAAAGTTCACAACTTTAATTTTTTCACTTTATTGTATTTTTTTATTTATCCTCTTTTTGTTTTTTGTATTATACCATCTTTTTTTTTTATTATTTGTTTTTTTATTACAATAAATAACACTTTTCAACAACAATATTGACTAAAAACAATATTATTAATAAAATAATAGCAAAAGAATGATATCACATATAACGCGGCATGGCAGCTATTTAAGTCTAAGTTGCTTCATTTTCGGTGCTTTAGCTCGTTGTTCACGCTTATCTTCAAGCTTTTGAAGTCGACGTTGCTTTTCAGGATCTTCTTCTTCAATAAGTCGTTGCTTACGTTCACGAGCTTGTTCTTCACGACGGGCTTGCATTGCTTCTTGACGTTGTTGATGAGTAACTTTAAGGAAAGAATCAGCAAAACTTTGGCGCTTCTTTTCAGCTTTAACTTTTCCTTCACGACTAAGACGATAACGACGTAATTTTTCAAGGAGGTAGAAAGTAAGATTAAGAAGAGCACGATTAACTTCTAAGCTATCAGGTGAATCAATAACATTAAATGTAAAGAACATATTTTCTGAGGTATCTGGTAAACGAGTATAAGTTTCGCCTCTAAAAAAGTACTGTAATAATAGTTCTAACATATTGTAATTTAACTTACTCTTGTAATTTAACGCCACAAAATTGATCAGTAATATGAATCAAATCAATATATTTTTCATATTTTTGAAGATGTTGAACAACGACAGGATCAAGAATAGCTGAAATTGTTTCAGCTATTTCAGCATGTAAAGCAAAACTAGCAGGCAATCCAAATCTTTCAAGTCCTTTTCTTTCAATGGCATATGTTGACTAAAAAAATGATTCAAATAAAAGTTGAAAATAATAATGCTTACCAAATCGGTATAATCTTTAACGGCTTTAGCAACACTCTTCTTATTACCCATAACAAAAATAACTGAATCAATTTCATTTTTGTCCAAATCAATTTTATGAATAACGCGATCAGCTTTGGGACGTATCCAATTGTATACCATTCCAATAACATCTTGACGTTTAACCAATTTCATTTGACTGAGCATCCCACTTACACCAACTCTTCCGGAGCACCATACAAGATAAGAGCTATCAGTTTCTTTAATAAGAGTACCATCAGGATTTTCACTAATACCATCATCACCAACGAGTGCAAATTGATCTCTTAAAAATTCAATGTTGTCATCAAACCATCGATAAGCAAGTGATTGATTGCGTTGCTTTCCAATAAAGTAATTTACAGTATAAAGGAAGATAATAAAAAGCGCAACAGCTTCAACTTGATAAGATGACCAATTTGATCGAAAATGAGTTGGGATCTAGAAAAATAATTTTTGATAACGAGTTTTTGTGAATCAATAAAAAATCTTACATCAGCAAAAGTTAAAGGTTTAATTTCAAGAGTTTTCTTTTCTTCTGTTCCTTCTTCAGCTTTTGGGTCAAAAGCATCATATTCTTCTTCTTCAGCGATATCGCTGAAATCATCCTTTGCTTCTTCAGGTACCTGTAAAGAAAGGGTAAGGTTGTTGTTGTAAAACTGTAAGAAATAACCTTTTTTTCGGTTGTTTCAAATTCAGCAAAAGCTTCTTCATCAGGAACTTTTACTTTTGGAGTTTCATCTGGAACAACTTCTTCCGTTGTTTCAGTTTTCTTTTCATCTGCTACTTCAAATTCAGCAAATTCATTGTCTTCTTCAAATTCAAGCCCGTATACCCTTGAGAAACAAAAGATGAAAAGAAAAAACCACAAAAGCCATTCAACTTTCATTACTTTTATCTGTAAAAAAAATAAATAAAAGAGATGATAGAAAAAAAGTAATTGTACAGATTTTGGTGGAGAAAAGCGCAAGTGAAAGACTAGAATGGCAAAAAATATTCTCAACACGAAAATAAACACAAAGAAAAAAACCAAACAAGCAGCAAACTGTTACAGAAAGAAAATGTTAAAAAAATAAGCATAATGTTAAAAATTAAATTTTTTAAACTATGTTCAAAAAGATTTGTAAACACACAAACTATGGCTATTAAACCGAATGTTAAAATTGAAGCTATTATTGGCCTTGAAATTCATACACAACTTTTAACTAAAAGCAAATTATTCTCTTTTGCTCCTGTTCACAGCGATGCCGCTTCAAACAGTGTTGTATCTGATTTTGACCTTGGAGTTCCTGGTACTTTGCCAAGCTTAAATAAAGAATGTGTTCAAGTAAGATTTAATATAATGATATTTCAAAGAGATTATCGTTGAAATCTTTTTAGAAGAGTCTTTGCGCATCTCTTCTTCTCAAAAGTAATATTCAAAAGGTATGCAGATTTGATAGAAAACATTATTTTTATCCTGATATGCCATTGGGATATCAGATCACACAACAGGATTATCCGATTGCACGAGGGGGTTCTTTTTCATATTATGTTGATGATCCAGATGTTTGTTTTGTTTAAAAAAAATAAAGTTTTAATTTATTCTATTTTAGAAAAGCTACAAAACTCAAACAGTTCGTTTGAAACAGATTCAGCTTGAAATGGATAGTGGAAAAACGATCAAAGCGGATGAAAATAGATTATATATTGATTTAAATCGTGCAGGAGTAGGACTTATTGAAATAGTAACTGAACCAGATTTTCATTCTGGGGCCGATGCTGCAACGTGTGTTGACCAGTTAAAAATGCTTTTTGTAGAAAATCAAATTTGTGCTGGCGAACTTCATAGTAATATTTTGGATTTACTTTTTACATTTAAATTCTGTAATAATTTAAGAAGGCAATATGCGGGTCGATGCAAATATCTCTCTCATTGTTGATGGAATAAATTATCCAAGAACTGAAATAAAAAATATTAGCAGTATTCGATTAATGGAGAAAGCAATTGAAAAAGAGATTAAACGTCAAACAAAACTTTTGAAAGAAGGAAATCATATTGAACCAGTTACACTGCATTTGGATGAAACAGGGTAAATTTTCTTTATTTTTTTATTTTTTTACCTACCGTATACTTTTTGTAGTCAAGCTGTTGTTGCTCGTACAAAAGGAGATGATTTGGATTACAGATTTACACCTGAACCAAATTTACCTCGATTAAAAATTGAAAATGCTTGGATAAAGGAAGCTGAAAGTAGGCTGAAGAATTCTCTTGAATATCAGCATTTTATTCATCATTATCGAATGAAACCATCTGATGCAATTGAACTAGTGGTAAGTAATTCAGTTTGAAAATTTCTCAATATAAGTTTTCAATTATTTTAGAAAGATGATGAAAAATTTGGTTTTGTGCAAAAAACTTTGCCAAAAGTGAATATTACCGCTGAAAGCTACTTTAAATTTTTTAAAGAATTGGAGCATGCATGTGGTCATGTTGCTGTTAGATTTCCACCGAATTCGTATGTTTTTTTAAATATTAATGCATAATTTAAAATTTTGATTTTAGTAAGGATTTTCATCATTCATTTGTTCAGCTTTTAAATGCTTTTAATGAAAATCTTGTTACAAAATTAGTTTTTATTGATCTTGTAAAACGGTATTTGCAAAACGACATCAAGATTACGGTTGAAGAGGTTAGTCCCATTTCTTTAAGAATTTTATTCAATTTTTCTGTTTTAAGATTGTTGAAAAAGAAGATCTTAAACGTCTTGATATTAATGATCATAAGTTCGTGCAATGTTTTAATGAAACTTGTAAAAAGAATTCAAAAGTGGTGGAAAAGATAAGAACAACAACAGGAAAACCTCAACAAAAAGCCTTCATCAAACTACGAAATATTATTGTTAAAGAAGCTAATAAGCGTATTAGTATTGAAGATGCGGAAACAGCTATTACCCGTTATCTTAATGTTAAAATATAATGTATATTTTTGTTATGTTGTAGTTGTTAGGATAGTGATATTACTCGTGCTATTTGTGTCTTAAAAAATGTTAGCTTAATGAATGAATTTTTTTTAAATATAAGAATTTTTAATAACAAAAAAAAGCAGAAAAAATAACCAAATCAAAAAAATGTAATAAACTTAATCATAAAAAAACAAAAAAAATAAACTTTAAAAAAAGATCTTATTATACAAACGTTTTTTGGATGAATCATTTCTTGGCCATAGATTTTGCATCAGCCTTTTCTTCGCTAGTAGATGTATATTGAGTATTAGCTTCTAAAAAACGAAAAAAAATTATCAAATTTGAATATCTGAAAAATTACTACCTTTCATTTTCTTGTAGTCGTCTTCAAAGTATTTTGTCTCAAATTCTGCAAGAATTTCATCCAAAACATATGTATCTGCTTCTCGTATTTGAGAAATTACAGAAAGATTCAACTTTGGGCTTGAATGAGTATTGCGCATATCTAAAACAATATAATTAATTTTTATTAAAATATTACAAAAAGAATACCTTCTGTTTCACTGCGACTACTTTCTTTCGCAAAATCAGAAGAAAATGAAGTGGAAGAGCTTAAATGAGAAACATTTTCAACTTGATTATCATCATCAGAAGATATTCCCATATTTGAAATAAATTGAACGATATTAGCGCCTTGTTGATCAGCAGTAGATAATAAAGTAGAATTCAAAGCAGTATGAAGTTCGACATCTTCCATTACAGGCATATTTTCAGTGGAGGAAAATGATAAATTTAAATCAACTCGCTTTTCTGGTTTTATATTTGTTTCATTTCCAGATATTGATTTTGTTGAAATATTTTTAAAAATATGTTCAATATTTGTATTTGAATGATGTGGATTGAACATAGGTTTAGCAACATTATTTCTTTTTTTAGCTGATGGATCATTAATTAAAGCTTCAGATGGTTCAATTTCCTGAAAAATAATTTAATAGGTTTCTAAAATACTTGACAAAATAAAGAAAAACAAACTTTTATTTTCATTTCAAGTTCATATGTTTGATACAGAGGATACAAGGAATCAAAGCCATCAGCAAGTCGAATTCGATCCATTGCAACGATACTGTATTTATCTTCATCAATATGCCAAATTCGAAGAAGAACTAAAAAATTTAAAAAAAAATCAAAAACATAATTTTTAAATTTAAAAAGCTTATCACATACCTTCATTTTCAAAAGAAACTATTGTAACTCGACTAAAAATTCCAGTATCTTCTTCATCAACAAGATAAATCTTATTTTGAACAAGTTGATTTCTTTTCGGAGTAACAAAATCTTTTAATGCTTTTGAAGCAACTCTAAAAAAATATGTATATAGTATAATACATTCAAAATTTGTCATAAAAATGAACAAACTTTAAGCATTCGAAAATTCTTTGATGCATAAGTGTTGTAGGATATTTTATAACGTAAATGTTACCATAAACATTCCGAACGATTTCGAAATTAGCTATGAAAAAAATATTTATGAATGATAATAAAAAAATAAATGTCACAAACCTTTAAAAAACTTGCGAGCATTGTTGATGCTTAGATCAATTTGACCACTCATCTTGGAGATACTTTTCTGCAGAATGAATAAATAACAAAAGAAAAATAACACCTAAATTTTTTCAATTTAAAAAGAATGAAAAGAGAGAGAAAAAATGCAAAATTGAATATATCCTTTTTTTACAAGAGTTACGATAGCTCGTTCTCGTCACGATAAAACGCCTTGAAACAGGGTTTGACGCATTAGGCCAATCTTTTTAATTCCAATTACGGTTTCCATTTTTATTACTGTGCATGTAGTCGTTGGTTTGCAATACTATTTTGTAAAGAAGAATCCGGCGAATCGGTATTTTACAAAATTCTTTGCTTTTCAAGTAGTTTCAGTTATATTTAAATGAAATCTGATGGCGTAGTTCAACTCCGCACACAACGAACAGACTGATTAGCTTTTATTTTGAGATAAAAAACTTGATAACTTTTTTCGTATTTGTTTTATTTAAAACATTAAACCGTAGCATTATTTATTTATCGTGGTACAATGACCCTACGGTTGAATTTTTTTTTCATTAACTTAAACACGAACAAACTTTTTAAGTTTTTAACCCATAAATAAAAGCTTAACGCAAGAAAAAAAATGGGTTTCAGTTCGCTGTGTTTTAAACATGATATGATTCAGTTTTAAATGGCAATCATATTCTTTGTTGAATTCAAAGGCTTCATCAGCTTACGCTTAAGTAAAAAAAATAATAAAAAAAATATCTTGAAAGAACCCTGAATGAAAACTTTAAATCTCTGTTCATAATTTTTTTTTGGTCGTTTTTAATAAAAAGTGGTGGTGTAAAAATAAAATGGTTTATTTCAAAAAAGTAATACAAAAATAAATACAAACAAAAACGATGCACATCTTTTTTTACATACAACAACAGTTATTTAAGCAGGATTTTTGTGATGAAGGACTTCGATATCATTAAATCGGACAGCAGAACCACCTCCAGCAGTTGGAGTTACGACACCCTAAAATTAAGAATTATCAAAAATGACTGACGTGTAACATCAAACAAAACTTACTTTAACAAGTTCAGTTCGAAGATTACCATTTTTATCAGCAGTTTGTTTGGTTACAACATAATCAGTACATTTTTTTAAATTTTCTGCTGATAATCTTTTTGTGTGAACAGCACTCGATGGAAATCTTGTTTGAAATATTGTACCTGTAGGAACATGATTCATTGGTTGATGATCAAGAACTCTTCCAGCACTTCGTGAACGACGATGATATTGTTGATTCATATATGGCTTTGTAACACGGATTTCAGATTTTGGAGGGCTATGATGTCTTCGAGATGGTGGCTAAAAATGAAAAAAAGAGTTATAAGAATAATATTTTTATAATGAAATTACAGTTGAAGTTTTTCTTGGACGTGGACGAAGTTTTGTTGGAACTTCCGATGGAGTATCAAATTGTTGACGTAATTTTGCAACATGATTTCTGCTTGAAATAACAGGAGTATCAAGGAGTTCTTCAAGTTTTTGTAATGTTCGACGTTGCTTTGCTATTGCTTCATTCTTTTGACGAGCTTTCATTTCAGTTTCTTCTTCACGACGTCTATCATTTTCATCAGATGCTTCATAACGGCTTAAAGTTGTTTTAAGAGAATTATTTGTACGCTTCAATTGTTTAAAATTGTTATTCAAATTTGCGTATTCTGCTCGTAATCCATCAAGTTCAGACATTAATTCAATATTTCTAGATGAAATCAAATCACCAAAACATAAACGCGATTTTAATTCTGCTGCCAAAGTTTCCACTAAAAATTTATGATCATTTTTAAAACGTACACAAAAAAAAGCAACAAATGCTTACTATTCTTTTCTACAGTATCCATATAACTTTTCTTTAAAGCAGTCTTTTTTGTGTAATATTCTCGAATTCTTGCTAAACTTCTCTCATCATTACAATCTGCCAATTCAATTACAGGTGATTGTTCGAATAATTCAATAAGAAGTGGTTGAAACTTTCCAACACCTTTTGCAAATTCTTTATTCCATTGAGAAATATCTCTTCGATTAAAAGGTAAATTATTTAATTCTTGTAAAACATGTACAGGTCCTTTCGGTTGAGCAAGTTTAATTTCAGTTGAAGTTTTTGCAAATGCCATTACGTGCTAAAATGTAATAATAAGTAATCAAAATATCCAAATATATTAACTTCATTAAAATAAATTTGCATAAATTTTTTTTGTAAGTTTGTACATAAAAATTTTTTGAAAAAGAAAATTAAAAAACTCACCAAATTTTCTTCAAAATCTGTTGCTTGTGGATTTACACAAACAATCATTCGAATTCGTCCAAATCCTTCAAAATAACTTTTAAAAAGATATGTAAGCTTTGAATCACGATATGGAATTGGAAGATGTTGTGCAGCACGTTGATTATCTCTAAACAAAATATTTGAAATCATTTATAAGAAAGAGAATATTAAAAAAGACATACCGTAATCGTTCAAAGCATTGACGCAAAGTTAATAAACTTTGATTAATTTTATTACTTTCTGCTAATCTTTCATCAACATTTTGAGTACGCTTTGCTCGTTCTGATCCTGCAAGATCAACAAGTGACATTTCAGCAACATGAATATCATTTTGTGATGAATCTGGATAATATTTATCTTTTTGTAATGAAGCACTAACTAATCGAATTGTAAAAATTGAATGAGATCGACTGCTACTTTTATTCAATAAAGTCTTAGCAATTTTTCTACGTTCTTGAGCTAAAAAACCACATTTAATTTTAATACATTATGGCATTTTAAAGCTTTACCTTGTAAAAATTGTTCAATTGCTTCATCACATGATTCAACTTCAACTTCTTTAATCTTTTCAACATATGCTTTACGGCTAACAGAATCAATTCGAATATTTTTACTTGTAAATAAACGTTCATCCGTAAGTGTTTCATCGAGAAGATCATAGCACATATCATTGTAGATTTCAATATATGATACAAAAACTGCACAACATCTTGAATGACTAAGTGTTTTTGTCTAAATTAAAAAGAAAGTTGTTTATTTTTTTTATTTATTTAAATGTTTTTAATATTTTTCTACTTACTGAAACAGTTTCAACGAGTCGTTTTGTAATGCTATATGTTGGAAGGGGAATTGTTAAACGTTCTAACATTGCTTGTTCTTCTGTTTGAATAACAAACCCATTGCGACCATTTGGTTTAAAAACACATTTTTCCATAATATTTGGTAAACTTCGAAAGATAACATCTAAGGTTCGAGGAAGCATACCAGAGTTATCATTTTCTGCATTTCCTGCCATTGTAAAAGTTTTACCACTACCAGTAACACCATAGGTAAATAAAAGGGAATCATTTCCGCTTACTAAATTTTCAACAAAATCAAATGCACATCGACGAAAAACATCACGTTGTGTATCCTTTTCATCAAAAACATAATCAAATTTAAATATCTTTTCAATCTAAAAGGATAATAAAAATAATTTTTTCAATGATTAAATTTTTTAAAAAATATTACAAAAGTATCATTGTTTCGGGGATTATAACTTGTTGGAGGAATCAATTTTACATATCGATCATCAACTAAAGATATACAAGATTCCTGATATTCTTTTTTTGGTGCAATTCTGCAAACTATTTCAAGGGATTTGTTGGATGCATTTTTATCAACAGTCATTG
>CABFKO010015488.1:0-10091 GCA_901766855.1 Panagrolaimus sp. ES5
AATATTAATTGATTTAAAAAAATCAAACTTTGAAGCTCAAAAATAAATCAAAAAACTATCAAAGAAAATGACCAACAAATAAATAAGCAAAGAAAAAGGCAAAGTGATAATAAAAAAAGAAGCTTTCAAAAAGCCATTGATATATGAAGGAAAAAAATCTATCAAAAGATTTCAGACTTTGATAAAAAACAAAACAGGCAAAACTTTGCAACAATAAAAAAAGGGGGAAGCGGAGATAAAAAAAAAGTAAAACTTTCGAGAAGAAATAAATCTGTCATCGACGATAGAATCAATGTTTTAGGACAGAAAAAAAATAAAAAGAAAGATGTGTAAAAAAATGGTTTAGACACAAATAATTTTTTTTTCACGCATTTTGAAAAATTGAAAGAACAGAAAAAAGAGGTGCTGAAAAGGGTTGAAGTTTGTCGGTCAACAAGGTCATCTTCGATGATGCGCAACAAAATTTATGGGTAGAAAAAAAAAGAAGAAAGAAATAATTGGCGACAGATCTGCATTTTTGATAGACGAACATATTAATAAATATATATTTAAAAGGTCCAATATTTTAGGGTACAATTCTCATAATATTTAGGTCATAGTAAAAAAGGATTGATCTCATTGACCTAAGGCAGCGTAGAAAAATTAATCTGTGATTTTTAAAACGTACTCCCCCCCTGTTTGGAGAAGAGAAAAACATGTTCCTGTAAATAGGAAAGAACTTGAGATCCAACTGTGATTAATAAAAATATATAATTCAATTAAAAACGAATTGATTTTTTCTTCTTTTGAAGTATTTTAATCAAATGTTGTTTTGCAATTGTGATCATTGAAACTTTTGGAATGTGTTTAAAAATATCTCAAATTTTATATTTCTGATTTTGATATTTGTCGTAAAAATTACTTAAAGATAGGAAAATTTGATATCTTTGATAAAATCTCGGCGTGAAAAATAGTCAGACAATTTCAAATTCTGAAAAAACGCTAAATTTAACAAACCGAAACCACAAAGTACAAAAATATTTGCTTTGTTTAACACAGGTTTTAAAATGTAAATATCCAATTCCTATCAAAAAAAAGCCCGGTTTAAACTGTTATTAAGTATATTATTACAACATTAAAATAAAAAGTTGATTACCGTAACGCGAAAAAAAGCCCAAAACGCTACTTTAAGAAGTATTGAAAACTCGACTGATAAGTAATCACAAATTAAACGTATGTAAAACAAGTTATAAAAAACTTAATAGTTGAAAACGTCTACATCTTTCCAAAAATGGAATCCTATTGAAATATCTCATGATTTAAACTTGAACAATGAACGCCAAAAAGAAATTTAAAATAGGATTTATAATTCAATGAAAAAAACGCAATTAATTTTTTTTTACTTTCAAAAACCCGTTTATTTTTTTCTCGATCTCTTTTTTTAGGCTTCTAAGAAAACTTTCTTTATAAAAAATTATGTGTATGAATCATCAAAAAATGAAATATATTTTCTTTATTAAATAATAGAGACGATAAAAAAAGAGATATATTAGATGATGAAAATCATCATTATTCAGATATTGAACCTTTAGAGAGCAAAGCGGCCGTAGCTAATCCAATAATACTTTCTAAAACAATTAAACCTGTTTGAATGCATGACAAAATTCTTTCAATTAAAAAAACATTTGCTTGGAAAAATGCAAGATATATGCAAATTGCAATTACAGCAACACTGATAAGAATTGAAAAAGAGATATATGAAGGAGTTTCAGTTAAATTTCCACGTTGTCCTAAAAAAGGGATAAAAATCAAAGAAAAATGCAAAGATTGAACATGTTTTTGTTTTTTGTTTATTTATTTTTGAGTTGATTGATTTTATGAGCTTTTAAAAATGTTACATTTAAAGAAAATAGAACTGAAAGATCCGGAATGGATTTTATTCAAATCTTTGCTCTGATACTATCTTTCACTTTTTTTTATCACTTTTGTTAAAAAAGTGTTTACGAAAAAATAGGCGCCAAAAATATTTGTTTATTTATTTTTAGAAAAATAAGGGCAATCCGATAGTATCAGTTTGTTATGAGATAAATAGAAGCCGGAACTTTGTAACTGCAATTTTTTGTTGCTTTTATTATGGCGCCAGGATCTTTCAACATTCCTGATACGAAAGTTATTTTTGTGCAGTTGATTCATTTTATTACTGCTGCGTATTATTACATCTATTAATAATGCTTTTAAAAATATTTAATAGCATCATCAAAACGGATGACGTTCAAAAAACTTTAGTTTATAAAAACAATGCGTAAAGGAATCTTCTTTTTTTGCTTACCAAATGAAATTCTCATAAATTCAAGCGGAACAAACAAAATTATTATAATAATTTCGGGAATTTGAACATGCAGAGCATTTACCAGTTGACTAATCTTTATCCCATAACAAATTACAATAACAATAAAATATAGAACAGAAAATCGATTTGAAATACACAACAAAATTTGAAGGGGAAGGGATGAACGCTAAAAAAATTGCAATTTTATACATGATCATGACTATTTTGGCGATAAAAATTACAAAACTTACCACAGTATTTACTGTTGCTGACATATAATATCAATTCAATTATTTTAAAACAGAAATTTTTATGTTTTTTAAAAAAATTTGTGGAAAAAATGTTGAAGAAAAAAAGAAGTCGAAATGTTTTCTTTTGTTTCTATGGTTACGAAATAGCTTACATTTTTTCGTTCAAAATTGGCGCCTTTTTTAAGTTTAAAACAAAAAAATCACAAAAGTACAGTATATTTTTATTTATTTTAATTAGTTTAAATTAATTTTAAAAAATGACACATATTGCTTAAAGCTTTTGAAGCATAAAAAAACAAGGAAGAAAAAATTTACAAAAATAGAATACTTTTGGCAATTTTATTTAACAATAATTCACGCTTTGATTTTCCACCACGATGACGAAGCTCTGTTTCAATTTTTGGAACGGGAATACTTTTTAATGCAAATGCAGCAGAAGCAATTGGATTTTCAGAATCATATGTACAAAGGCAAGTTCGTGCAACACCCGGAAATCGACGATTTTTTGCATAACAAATTGGATACGATCCTGGTATACAATGAAGGCAAACCTGAAACAGATGTAAGCAAAAAATGCGGGGTTGGTGGAACTAGAGTAACCCAGAATAAACAATTTTACGTTTTTACAAAATTTAAAAAAAAAGATTTTTGAAATGTTCTATGATAAAAATAAATAAACATTGTTGTGTCTCATATTTTTTGGAATTTAATTACAACAACACTACTTATCGCCCACAGAATTATTTTTTTACTTCCTCCAACTTATAGCAACAGCAAAATTAAAAAATCTATTTTTTTGCTCAAATTAAACAGTCATTGAGCTTCTATTTTAAGAATAATAAAATTTAAATGACAGCAATTATTTGTATTTCAAAGACTCAAAATTTCGTAACAGGTTTTTCAAGAAAAATGTCGAAAATCTAAATTAAATTAGGTTTCATAATGAAACTTAGGTAGATTATTAAAACTATAAATGCAATAACTACATAATGTATGGAAATTCATAAGGTTACGGTATATATTTTCTTGAAAATACTTACTTGTTCACATGTTACTGGTTCATTCATATTATCAATTAATAATGCAAAATCAAATGGATTACAAAAATGATCTACAATTGGCATATTTTTAAGGTTTTCAACAATTTTTTGTGAATTTTCATTAATTTTTGTAGTTTTTAATAAATAATTTTCAAAACTTTCATTTTCACCAATTTCTTCTTCTGCTAAATATTGTTCTTCAACTCGAAGCATTTCAACTTCTGCATCATGAACAGCTTGAAGATCAACATTTGATTCTTTATAATGTCCCAAATTTGGTGATAACAATAAAGGGCAGGCTGATTCCCATGCCTTTTTTACAGTAAATATTTCTTGTAATCCAATATCAGAATTTTTGGATTCAAATAATGCAATAAATGAAAAAAGAAGAAAAATAATAAATTGAAGATGGATCATTTTTTTTCTGTTTTTGTTGAGAAGAGAATTCTGTAAAAGAATCTTATTACTATTATATATAAAAGTGAACAATGAGCAGAAGCAGTAATAATAATGTAAAAGTGGGATAGGTAAATAACAATAACAGAAGATATAAAAAAAATTTATATCATAAAAGTTCACATTAAGAAAGAAGGGAAGAAAGTAGTAGGAAGCTTTACAAAAAACAAGATTATTATTACGTCTTAAATTTGTAATTGTAATAATAGCTTACCACTCTTTTGTTTTTCCGGTCCTCTTTTTTTGTTCGTCTGCTACTCTTTCTTTAGCAACAACAGCAGAAGCTTCTGTCTTCTCTCTTTTTATTTCAGCTACAAATTTACTTTTTTTTTCGTCTTCAAAGCTTCTTCAACTTCTTCTTCCTTCTTCGTCGTCGTCGATGTCGTTGCTTCAAAAGCTACTATCATCACCACTTTTTTTGAGGTGTTTTATATAAATATAAATTCATTTTTTTGAAAAATTCGTCATACCGTGTTCTCCTCCTAAAAAGTTAAAGCAATTACTCACAAATAGAAATTTGTTAAAGCAAGCATGGAAAGAAATAATAATTTTAGCGGAAAAAATACGTCTTGTTTGTTGTAGCATTAAAATTACATGCATGGCATTTTTTAAATTTTATTTGATTAATAAGTAATAACATTTTTTTTATACCTTTTGAACTTTGGCATTATTCATGAAAATGCAATTAATGGAATTTAAAAAAATCAGGAGTTGTTTTTTTAAAAGAAACAAAAAAAAATACAGTATGTTTAAGGAATTTGATTCGAATATCTTCAAAGATTTTTTTTGTTTTTCCCGCAGAAGAACAATGGAACGTTTTGCCAAAAGTAACATTTGTTCGACACAATTTTTTGTTGAAACGATCGTAAACAAAATACATTTCTCAACTTTAAAACATTTAAATGCGTGGTTAATTTTTAGCAATTTAATTTATCTTTTATTCTAACACCCTAATATCGTTTCCTTTAACTCGTTTATCTCTATTTAGCTTTTGGTAATAATAAATTTTTTGACTTTGTGTTACGGCTTGTTAAAGCTTTACATCTTGCTTTTTTGAGCTTTCTAATTTAATATACGTTTTTACCTTCCCAATATTTTACGCCGTTTCTTTAAGCTTTTTTTTCTGTTACTTCTTAGTAGTTTATATCCTCGTCATCCATCATTATAGCCATTTTAGCTGATTATTATTGTTCACGATGACAGGATGGAAAATGGAATCAGGAAGATTTCTTATTTACGTTATCTTCCCAGTTGGTGCTTTTTGGGCCTTCAATCAACCTTCTTTCTTTAAATATTTTGTAAGTCGTTCATTATTTACACTTTATTCTACCTTAGAACAACCCGAAATTACAGTTACTTTTTATTGACTAATGTTCCATTGCCTTTTTTTGCAAATTTGTACAATACATTTCTTTCTTTTTCAGATGAAAGGTTACAAACTTCCCGATACTTCAGAAGGTGATGCAAAAGTAGCGGTATGGAAAGAGACATTGAGCGAAGAACGTAGAAAGCGTGAATATGAAAAATTTTTGAGAGAACAAATGGCGTTTGAAGAAGCAAGAAAAATACGATCTGAAAATAAAATTTAAACTGATATATCGGGTTTATATTTCAATTATTTTTGTACATGTATATTCCACAATAGGTTGTAAAAATATTTTATATGTTTGTAGCGTGTTATTTTCTTTGTTTTCTTTCGCCTTGAAACCTTTCTTCGTGTTTTTCTATTTGTCATCAAAAATATATTGTGATTCAGAGCTACGCGATGAAATACTTTTTATTTATTTGTTGAAATTTTGATGATATATTGCTTTAAAGCAATGCGGTTTTAGTTTCCGCTAATCATTTCTTTTCCGTTTTCTTTCGTTAACGTTGTTTTTTTTTGTAATTTTTCTGTAGGTATACAAATCAATGCTTTTGCAGAGACTCGCTCCTTCACTTCAATTTACTGCTCGTAGAATGGCTTCTGTTTTTTCTGGTGTTCCTCTTAAGCGTAATGGTGGTGGCTCTGAAGATAGCTCAAAATTAAGCGTAAGTTTTACGATATCTATGTTAAAATCCAATGATTTGTGTTTTCCTTTTATAGAACAAAGTCGTCGGCGTTTATTTCTCCGCTCATTGGTAATTATTTCTGTTTTTTATGTTTTTATTCTTAAATTTCAAAAAAAATTTTTTAGGTGTCCCCCATGCCGCAATTTTACTCCTATCTTGAAAGATTTTTATGATGAAATCTCTGATGATGATTTTGAAATTGTCTTCGTTTCTCTTGATCGTAGTGAAGGTGATTTGAATACCTATCTTAAAGAAGCTCATGGAAAATGGCTCTATGTTCCTTTTGGTGATAAGAATATTGAGTATGTTGTTGCCTTTTTTTACTAACCTTATACGATTCTTTTACAGATCACTTTCTGAAAAATTTGGTGTCAGCGGAATCCCTGCTTTAATTATTTTGAAACCTGATGGAACTGTAATCACAAAAGAAGGCCGCGCTGCTGTTCAAAGCAAACCACCAAAGGCTGCTCTCTCTTCATGGAAAGCTTAAGTCATTCTATTTATCGTGCCTGATATTATAATCCACTTAACTCTTTGAATTCATATAATAGTGGTATTATGTTTCTTTTCTAAATTATTGTATTAATAAAGTTTAATTCTTTTTATTTATAATTATAATTTTCGATATTATTGGTTTTTGAACCATTGATGATATTTTTATTAGATTGAATTCTTTTTTAAAATTGTTTATGCACCAAAACCGATTCAGAGCCGTTTGTTTTCCTTTTTTTCTGTTCAGAAAGGTAGAACAAAAGAGAGGCCGTCAATTGATTTGAAATAAATCACGTGCTTAATTGAGCATGCTGCGCGTTTAGTTTATTTTTCATTTATTTCCTATTTTTTGCCCAGCTGTAAGTGTACCCGATTGTTGGTCCTTAAGCTTTGATTACCCCCCATGGGTGATTTTCTCATTACCTCCTCACCAAAAAGGGTCAGGAACGATTTTCCGAGTTGTTTTGCAAAAAGAGAAAAGTTATTTCATCCATTTGTTTTTACAATTAGTCACTGCTCGTTTTATTTGAAAAAATTTTTTCCTATATTTCTTCATCCCAATCAGTTTTGCTTCTTTTTCGTTCCTTGTGATACATGTTCACAACAAAAAGGCAGTGTCTTTGCTTCTCGAACGAATCATTTTTTCTATATAAAAAATACATGGTGCCAAAAATTGTCGTATTTGGTCCTTGTGCCTTGTATTTCATTATATTTATTTTCTTTTACATTTGCGCTGTACACACAAAGTATACGACTTTAGGAAGTATTTCTGTCGTCTCAGCGCAAAACCTTCACATCTGCTGCTTTTCTTCTTTACATGAACTGCAATGCAGCATTTTTTCATTGCAAAAAAAAGAGACACACGAAGGAGAAAAAATATATGCGAGGCAGTGGTAGTTGTTGTAGAGGCTGGTTGGGTGCTCGTTCTCTCAAACATTCAGTCAGCTGATCACATGTGTTCTTTTTAAACATTGATCTTTTTTCTTTTTCTTCGGGTGAAGCAACGTTTTAAAAAGAAACGCAATGCAGGTAGTTGTTGTTTATTTTTAATAAGATCTTGTGAGCGTTTATTTTGTTGATGTATCACCACCCAATAGTTAAACCCCATTGATTTTTCATTTCTACTTTTTAAAAGCTTTTCTTTAGCATTAATTTGTAGAAAAAAAATGCTTACATTAAAAATTTCATCACCACGTGCTTTAATCAGATGCTTTCGGTGAACAATCATACCATATCAATGATTTGTTGTTTCTTTTTTTTGTCACACACTTGCACGCCTCGTTCATATTTCATCATTTTGTTTAAATTGTGAGAACCTCTATTAAATTAATAGAGCATCAATCAAATCTTTTCATTTTTCAGTTCTTATTGTGGAGCGAGAAATTATTGTTTTTTTATGTATGGCATTTTTGCTGGCCTTGCCTCAGGGACTTTCCATTTTTTTTCTTTCAATCAGTCATGTACACAAAAAATTGACAAACAGAACGCGCAAGCGCCGGAAGGCGTGACTCTCTTTTTTCATAAACCTGTTACCATCAGGACAACAACATTGTCTGACATTTTCTCATTCTTGGCTGAAAAGCTTTTCCATACTTTTGTGCTGATTGCGCGGTAAAGAGCGTTATTGCTATTTTACTTATTGATTTCTTACGTGCTTATGTTTTGAAATTATATGATTTATACCGTTAATTTTTAAATCCTTATTTTTAGCTAACCGTATACCAACATGAAGTGGACTTACAAAGAAGAAAATTCATTTGACAAGAGAAAGGCAGAAGGTGACAAAATCCGTAAGTTTTTATTGAAATTATTTTTTTGAACTTTTAATCTGAAGCTAATAATTGTAACAATAATTTACATATCTTTTAGGTCGTAAATATCCCGACAGAATTCCTGTTATCGTTGAAAAAGCTCCTAACTCAAACTTAAAAGATCTCGACAAAAAGAAATACTTGGTTCCATCTGATCTTACAATTGGGCAATTTTACTTTTTAATTAGAAAGAGGTATGTTCTACTTCTATGATCATTTGATATATAAATTTTAATGTTTTTTTTAAATTTTAGAATTCATCTTAGACCTGAAGATGCTTTGTTCTTCTTTGTTAACAATGTAATTCCACAAACAATGACAACTATGGGCCAGCTTTATCAAGATCATCATGAAGAAGACCAATTCCTCTACATCGCTTACAGTGAAGAATCCGTTTATGGCAGTGATTTGGTATAAATCTCTTGGACTCAACTCAGCAAAATGATAACTTGTAAATGCTTTTGATACTTTTGTCGTAGTTTTCTTTTTTATCTTTTGTAGCGTTTTTTTGCTGTGAGCTTTTTAAAAAATCTTTTTTCTTTTGTGAAAACGGCATACTAGTCCGTTGCATCACTTTTTTATGTATCTTTTATACTTTTGTATATACTATTTTTTTACAATTTTCTGATTCTTTATGTGATTTTTTGAATAAACCAAAACGCAAAACATTTTTTTTTTATCCCAACAAAAACAAAGCATCTAAAAATGTTCTTTTTTGTGCAAATTGATTATGAACAAAAAGGTTGCCATGGGCGACCATTGAAAAAAAGTAGTGTAGCTATGTAAGAAGCCACAGAAAATAAAGTGAAATCTATCGCGCATTTACTCTTCTCATCTTTGTATTTCTTTGAGCTACTTTTATTTAAAAACGAAGGATGTTTAAAAAAAGAAGAAGCTACTTTATTCTGAATTGAAAAGAAAAAAATTAAAAATTCTTCCGCAAAAGCTTTTTTTGCCATACTTTTAACGAACATTCGTGTATTTAATCCATTAGGAACATGCATTTATCCCTCCTTGTTTTTGACTTTAACATTTTTTCTTCTTCCATAACTATCCATCCATCTAAATACAAACCTTCAGAAAGAAAAGAAAAAAGAGAGGATGGTTTTTGATGTCGTTGAAGGATGATGGCACCAGAAATATGTTTTTCATCTAAATATTTCTTTAATAAATATCCAAAAATGATGATTTTAGTTTTTTTCAAGGTTTCAATATATAATTTTTTGTGGAAGTAGTATACGCCTTTTTTCAAAAAAGCTGTCAATACAAGAAATTTGGTAATGACAGTTTTGGCTTATAAAAATCTTTTCATATTTTTTACATGTTTCTTGTTTTTTGGTTTTAAATTAACAACGTTTAATCGCCGTAAAGTGTTTTTATAAAAATACTTTAATTCTGAATGTAAGGTTTTTGCCAACAGTATCATAGAAGGATTACTGTAATTGATTAATATATTCCTACAGTTTTCACCTCTTCCGCTTTTTTTATTTTTAAACAAAGTACCTAAATTAAAAATACATTTTTACTTTTTTTCATAACTACAAAAGGTTTATGTATTTTTAAGAATTTTTAAAAGCTTTCAATAAATTATTTTATTGAATTGTTGTAAATTGCTTTTTTCCTTTCCCCTTTAAATTCAAATATTTTTTTCCAAAAATTATTAACATTTAAAAAAACATGT
>CABFKO010015510.1:0-10078 GCA_901766855.1 Panagrolaimus sp. ES5
AAAATACGTTGCATAAAATTATATATATATAATTTTATGCAACGTATTTTGATTTGTAATTTGTTGCAGAATTTGATGACCACGGAAACCTGAAAAAGAAAAGAAATTGTTATTTTTTATTTCGTAGAAACTTTCTTCCAAAAATCCAAAAGTTATCCCAAAAAATAAAGAGAAAAGAGAAAAAGAATATAATTAAAAGCATCAAAAATAGTTACCGTACCTTTTCCACAAAATTTGTTAAACAAAAAATTACAATAATTGAATGATAAAAAATTTTTTATATCTTTTTCTCTTTTCAAAAAAAACATACAATCAAAAAATATACAAATAAATTTTTAAAAAAGGTGTGACTTAGAATTAAATAAAAAAAACTTAGATTTCTACATTGTTAAAAGCTACCGTAAAATAAGACATCTATCAGGTGAAAGTAAAACAAAAAAGTGACAACATTTAACAAAACAAAAAGCACCGGACCCGGACATTTCTCAAAAAAATAAAAACATTTACACAAATATCAAAGGACTATGGTATAAGTATAATGATGTGAGTGCTACCTATTACATATACATACATATATATTGGTGGTAAACAGAGTGACGTTTAAATTAAAAAAATTAGATCTCTTACACTTTATAATCATTGTAGTAATATATAGTTTTCCAAAATTTGCTACGATTTTGCCGATATTTCATATATGCAAATGCTAAAGCTGCAACAATAATTACAATCCATACAAAATAAAATGTTGAACGATCAGCTGTTTGTGAATTCGCAGCAGCGGCATATGAATCAGAATCTAAATTTTTCCAATGTCTTTTTGGTCCACCATCAATTTCTCGTAGTCTTGCTTCTGCTTCTTCAAGTTTATCAATCTAAAAATTTAAAATTTTTATTAAACTACAGTAACTCAAAATGAAAAAAACAAAAACAAACTTTACCTTATCAGCATGAATTGCAAATTTTGGATTTAAATGTTTATTTGCAACTTTTTGAATTTTACCATTTTCAAATTCTGTCATTTTATATCCAGGTTGTGGCTAAAAATAATACGTTTAACATGGTTATCTTTATGCTACAGTAACTTACAACAACTTCATCCGTTCTAATATCAGAATAATATCGAACCATAAATTCTAACACTTTATCTTCCATTGGAATTCCATTTATATAACACTCAGGACAAAGTGCAGAAGGTGGAAATTGTCGTTTAGGATATTTTGGATCTTCACTTGCATCACCAGATAATCGTTTATTAACATTATTATGAGCTCTCCAAAGCCATAATACAGTATCTTCAGGACGTGTAACAAGACTCAGCTGATTTGATTCAGTCATATGATGGAAATTTTTGGCACAAATTTCACAACTTAAATAATTGAAAATAAATTGATGTAATGGTTCAAGAACTTCAACGACGGGTTTGAAGGCGGAATCTGAAATTTAACATACTTTAATAAGATATAAAATTACGGTATAAAACTTACTATGCTTTTCATCATTATATGCTTGAACGGTTAAAGCATGCATTAAAGTCCATAGTCCACAAGTATATCCACGAAGATATGCTTGTGAACCTTTACATGCAATCCAAGTTGAATTTGATGGAAGTGGATGTCCAAGATCTCGTTGTAAACTTTCAACTTTTTCAATCCAATCTTCAGCTTTAATAGAGCTTTGAAGTTGAGTCCATTCATCCAATCGATAAAATAATCTTCGAATAGGTGCCGTTCCAGGAACATATTTCTTTAATAAATGAATCCATCCTTTCAAAGCTGAAAGTTTTTCACCATCAATAATTGGCTTTCTTGGAATTTCTTGATTTAACATATAATTCAATGCTGATGCAACATCAAGATGTTGAACTTTATATTGATTAAAATCAATTGGAATATTATCTGCTGCCATATTATGCTTTCCTGGATGTGGTGAAGGTTCAAGAGGATTGTTTGCATGTGGGGCAGGTGGAGGTGGTGGTCCTTGATGATTTGATTCTGCTAAATTTGATGTATATTCATCCAACTTCTTTTTAATTCCATTAAAATCTACTGATTCTCTAAAATAATAATAATATAACTTTAATGGATTACTGTAACTTTTTAAACATACTTTGAAGAATATTCCAATGATTGTGGATTATCTCTTTTAAAAACAAGTAAAGCTGGAAGCGAGACACCACCAAATTGTTGAGCAACTGGATGTGAAGATGGTATTACAACTGAATTAATAAATGGATTTTTATGATATTCAATAATTGTTGCAAAACCATTCAAAAATGGATCTTCTTCAATAATAACAGCAAGAATTTGTTTTGTTGAATCCATTGAACTCCAAAGTTGCTCCAAATTTATCGTTGATGGAGTTCCTTCAATTTTTGGCCAAGTTGTTGGACGTGATTTTTGGAAATCTGCCCGAAGAAGTTTTACAACATCTAACGTCATTGAATCCAAAGAATATTTATCACCATCATATTTATGCCCATCTGCCTTTGTTTGAGATTCTGGTGCAAAATACTGTAATATGTAAATATTTACAAAGGAAAATTTGTAATATTTGTTTTTACCTTTAAAGTTGGAAAAGCATCTATTTCATGTTCTCGACAAAGGGGTGAATTCTTTTCATCTGCACAATTTACAACAGATACTTGAACAACATGTGACCAATCTTTCAAACTTCTAAACAATTAAAAACTTATAATTACAATATATATATTAAAATGAATAAATTACGTTGCAAATTCAACCCATTTCGGTTTATAATTAATACAATGTCCACACCATGAAGAATAGAATTCAATAAAAAATGCCCGAGGTTGATTATAAATAGATGAATGAAAATTATTCACATCTAATTCCAGAACATTATCTCCAGGGGCATAAAGACTTTTTTCATCTCCTGCAACAAACGTGGATATTCTTAATAACAAAAATAACCATGTTGAAATATATATTGATGATCGAAATCTCGTAAAATCCATGCAAAATTATTATACTGAACCCCCAAGTATTAGCGTTGCTGTAGTCTTTTAAAAATATTAAATTTGCATTCGAAAAATTAGTTTGAACGCCTAAAAATTGAATAAGCTACAGTAAGAAAAGCATGATAAAGCAGCAAAAAACACATTTTCCGCGTAATTAAGTGATCGAAAAAACACGTAAGAAAATGTTTGAAACAATTGAAACATCAAAAAACGGGTAAGAAAAAAAGGTAAAAAAGAGCCAGGAAAAAAAGGATATAAAAAAATGAAGGAAACATTATTCAAAGAAAATCCGGATTTTCATTGCCTCAGGGGCAACAAAGAATCTTAGTTGGCGTGAAAACAAAAGAAGATCAGAGACCTCTGCAGAGGTGCTCAGTAAAAAACGGATAATCCCTAAACTTTTATGTCTTAAAAAAGATATCAAAATCTTTAGATAGGAAAAATTAATCAATTGTTGCAGTTTCTGAAAATAATAAACCATTTTCACGAAATTTCAAAGAGACCAATACCAGAAGAAAAAATTGGATCGGAAGCAACAAAAACAGCTTTCATAAATCTCGTTTCAAATTCAAGCTTTTACAAAAGAAAAAAAAACTAATGAAACAAAAATAGCTCAAAAAAACTTTGTTCAAAACAAAAAAAAAGTCTTAAACCAACAAATAAATTTAAAAATAAAATATGTTTTTTTTTCTATAAAAAAACGAAAAATGCACGAACGCATGTCTCCCCTTTTCTTTTTTTCGGCTGCCTGGATTCTACCCTTAAGGGGTTAAAATTGCTGCTGGCTGTCATCAGCATCATCAGCATTGGTCTTTTTCAACAAGGACACCAGCAAAAAAAGAACAAGAGCCCGAAAAAAAGCAACACAGAGAGAGAAGAAGAATGACAATGCGCAATCAAGAAAAAAAAAGAAATAATATAACCACCACGAAAAACGACCAGGATCGATATATCTTTTCTCAGCGATCGTTCGTTTGTTCACATTTTTTTAGTTCAGTAAAAAAATACGCGACAAAAAATGAGACTGAATGGAAGTTGCAAACACTGCAGTAGAATCTGATCTAGATCTACTTGTCTCCTATTTTTTTGCGCACAACCAAAAAAATGAAAACAGATTTGGACTAAGAGGTCAAAAAAGAACCAGCCATCTGGTGGTGGCTACAAATAAAAGCAGACGGCTGAAAAAAATCAGTGGTTATCGCTTGAGGCGACCTTTTTTGGTTCTTAAAAGCATTTGCAAAAAAGCCTTTTTAACATAAAAAAAAGAAATAAAATCAATTAAGATTTAAAAACTTCAAGAAAAAAAGAAAGTGAAAATGATTTAAAAGACTGATAAACTAATAACCAGATATCCAATAGTCGTGTAAAAATGAATTAATTTTAAAGCAGAAAATTTGAACTTATTAAAAATATACAAAAATAAAAATAAGGTACACAGAGTAATATAACATTTAATCAAAAAAGTTTTACAGTTTCTTCTAAAAAATTCAAAAGATGAAAATCAAATTTGTACAACACGTGTTATAACGCACTTTTGCAACGTAGTCTTATTCATTCACAGAAGAATACTGAAAAAAACTGTTCAAAAATAGCAATTTTTCAAAAATCATTGGCGAAAAACTTCAACAATTATCCAAGAAAAAATTAAAACAATGAGCCTAGGAAGAAAAAAGTAATGAATCATTCACAAATCAAATACTTCAAAAAATAAACATAAAATGTCAAAGTTTAAAAAATAGTGAAAGATAAAAACATTTTGGAACCAACCTCAACCAATTTCAAAACTTTTTACTTTTTTAACAAATAATGAAAAAGAACATTAAAAATATTTACAATTATTAATTACCCGTAATTTTAAAAACAATAAAATAAAGCAATCAAATTCAATCATCATCGCTGCTATCTTCTTCAGAAAGATTCAATTCACTTGGTTGAAGAGTTGCTGGTGGAATTTTTGGTTTGATTGGATTTTTGGAAGCCGCTTTTTTAGATTTTTGAACAGTTGACCTCGGTTTAACAAATCTTCCTTTCTTTGAAGTTGAAGGTGCTGTTGATTTTGATGAATTTGGAATTATTGCTTGTTCATCATTTTCTTTCTTCTTTTTTTCTTCAATTAAACGAAAAACTTCATCATCAAGAGATTCATCAAAGAAGTCATCAACAACTTGCGATTGTGGTGGAGGAAGAAGTTTTGGAACCGGAACTGAAGGTAAACATAATGGATTCTTTTTTGGCTTTGTAATTGGAGTTTTATCAAGATCATCTGGATTAATACCTAAAAGAAATCAAACATTATGTAAACAGAATAGCTATGATCCTATAGTACCTTTAGATTTGAATAATTTTTTTAATGCAGCTTGAACTCTTGAAGTTGGAGCAAGAAGTTGTTCATCAGGAGATTTATGCAATTTTTGAACGAATCCAGAAATTCGTGTTTGATAAGTTTGCGTTGATTGATTAATAAATTCATCCCAAATTGTAAAAGCTTTATGAGTTTTCTGAAATTGTTAAATAAATTATTAGTAAAAATGAAAGCTACAGTAACCAACTCTATGCAATTCTTCAAGACTCCATCCAATTGTTGTCCAAAGATAATCTTCCAAGCCAGTAAAATCAACACCTTTCCATTTGAAAGTTGTGTCTGTGGAATCAACAACAGGATGGCAGTATGCTTCAAAAACATCTTTGTTTGGGAACTATAAAAGAATTTTGATTTAAAAAGTATAAATTTATAAAAACTAACAGCTTCAATCTTTTCTTCATCATTATTCTTTTCAATTGCCCTTCTCAAACGAATTCGATCTTTGCTTTCTGTGAATGGTTTTGAGCGTGAGAAATCAGGTTTTGCTTCAAATTTACGCTTTGAATCAAGCCATTTTCGAATCGCTTCAAGAACATCATAAGCTTCTTTTTCAGTAGTAATTTTCTTAATTTTTGGAGTAAATTCTGCAATAATTTCAAGGGCAGTAACCATTCCAACACCTTCAAAACCACGAGTATAATCACCACCAGCTAACATTGTAAGTTGAATGCATTCAAGCTTTGTTAATTCTATAAAATATAAAAAACATTATTTCAGCTACCGTATCCATAATCACTTACTCAATTGATTTTCAATTGCATTTCCAGAATAGAAATGAACATTTCGCTTCTTTGAAAACATATTTTTATAAACAATTTTTCCACCAAACAACCAAATATCTGAATCATCCGTTACAATTCCTTCAACAAGTCCAAGCTTTTCTAATTCTGCACATTGAGCTTCAGCTTCACCGGGTGCAACAATATATGGAAGACCAAGAAATGTTAATAATTGCTAAAAAAACATTACGGTATGCATATGAAAACATAAATGATAAAGCTTACTTGACATTCAGTATAAACACCTTTTTCATCTTCACGATCATATAAATCTTCATTCGCAGTTTTTCTACCAGCAAATTCAATATCCCCTTCATCTTCAGAATCAATAACAATCTCAGGCTCTACATCTGGCTTTGCTTTTGTCATTTGATTAAGTGTTAATTTTCGAGATGAAGCAACTTTGGGTGCAAGAATTGGAACATCTTCAAAATCTGAATCATCATCAGATGCAACCTTTTTGGCAGTTGAAAAGTTTTCACCTTTTCCTAAATTATATACGATATTGTTTGATTAGTAAAGTAAAAGTTTTCTTACTTTTCAAAGCATTCATTTTTCCAATAAATGCATCAATTGCACCAGTTTTTGAAGGGATATGTCCAAGTTGAAAAACGCCACCAACGTTACCTCTTCGACGTGCAGTTTCTTCTTCAACAGATCGAAAAGTTTCAGTAACGTCGTCATCATCTTCCACATCACTTTCTTCATCTAACATTTCATTCACAGGTTCATTTGAAGAATTTAAACGTTCTTTAGCTTCAGCAGAACTTGTTGATGGCTTATTTGGGGAGGCTCCATTTTTATTGTATTGTTTTTGATATTGCTTCACAAATTCAGTCCATGGAATCTTTCCTGGTTTCTTTTTTTCTGGTGAAATAACTTCAATATCCGAATCATGATCTTTTGTTAATAAATGTGATCTTGCATGTGCATCAACAACAACCATTTTTATTTGATTATCTTTCAATTTTGCACTTTGATGAGCCTTTTCACTTCGAAGCTGAAATACATTTTAGTTACAACGACGGATAACACAAATAAAAGCTTACCAAATCAATTTCATTATTAATTTGATTTCTTTGAAGCAATCGTTCTGTTTGAAATTTACTAAAGTCATCTGCATCTGCTGGAATATCAGTATCATTTAAGCGCGTCTTTTTGACCTTTTGTTTTGCTTCAGCAAGAAATGCAATTTTATCATCCCTTGATACAAGGTTATGGTATCCGGCAAGAAATTTATCATCAGAATAATTGCTTGAACTTGGCTGATGTTCAGGTAAAGATGGTATATCTTCTGGTAAAGCAAATAAATCATTATCTTCTATTCTTGCCTTTTTCTTTAATGTTTCTCCAACATTTTGTGAGCCAGTTGCAGCTTCAAGAAGAGCACGTTTTTGTTGTTTATTAACAATTAATTGATCTGTTGCACGACGAAGTTCTCGATCACGCTAAAAAAACATTACAGTAAGAATGATAATTAAAGTATGTAAATTGACGTACAAGAATATGACGTTTAAAGACAGGTATTTGATCACCATCAAAAACAAAAACTGGACGAATTTTATAAAACAAAAGTTTTGCAATTCGATTAATTAAAAGTACCAAATGTGGACTTCTTGTCTCTCCACCATATTGATTAAACCCTTGTAAAGCTTGATGAAGCCATAATGAAATATCTGAAATTGTATTCTTTTGTAAAAAATAAACTACAATAAAACACGTCACATACCAACGGCAATTCGCTTTCCTTCAAATGATTCAAGTGCAACTGGTGTTGCAGTTGGCTCAAGAATTTGCCAAAGGCCTTGAACTCCCATTTATTTTTATTTTAACAGTAAAAAGATTAAAGCTTTTACAGTAATTTTGATAAGAATTAACTTTGTTAAAATTGGTACAAATATTATTTTGGAAAATATTTATGAAATTTAAAGATGTTTTTTCGTGCTGAGATTTTTTGCACAAGATGTTTCTTGTTTTATCGAAGCGTCAAACGTATTTGTTAAAAACTACCGTATCATAAACAATAATTTATCATAAAAAGTTGTACAAAAACAATTAACAAAAAGAAACAAAGAAAAGTTTAATCACTGCTTTTATCACTTATTACTTCTTCATACATTTTCTTAAGTTCATCAATATATTTCAAAGCCTTCCTTGCTGCATCGGTTTGAGCACTCAAAAGTGAAATACCATTACCAATAAAAGGTTCTTTAAGGCTCTTATAAAAAATTTTGACTTCAAAGACATTTCCACGAATATCTGTTTCAATTTTCCTGAAATGGTCTTTACAGTTGGGAGTAAAAATAATTAAAGAAGAAATTTACAATGGTTTATAATTTTCCATTAATTCTTGAATTGGTTTTAAGGAAATATTATGAATTTCTTTGTCAATTGATGGACGCATTAAATCAAAAAATACTTTTCGAGTTTTTAATAAATTCATGCCAGAATCAAGATAAACAGCTGCAGCAAGAGATTCAAATAAATTTGCATGAATTTTTGATGTTTCAGGTACGCTACTATTGCTATTCCACAGAAAATATCCATTTAAATTAATTTCTTTAGATAATGAAGCAAAAAATATATTATTTGTAAGCAATGAACGGAATTTAGTAATAGTTTCACAAGAATAAAACATTTGATGTTCAAAAAAATATCGAGTAATAACATAATCCAATACAGCATCGCCATAGAATTCCAATATTCTATAAATTCCAATAATGGATGAATCATTATATGAGTAATGTGTAAAAGCTTGAACAAGAAGAGATTTATTTTTAAATGCATAATAAAGTGTTTCTTCAAGATCTTTAAATTTCTTTTCGGTATAAAGTTTTTCAATTAAAATTGCATGTTGTCGATCTGGTACCTAAAATCTTTATGCAGTCATTTAAATAAAAAAATTTCAAAACGACATACTTGTAGACAAGGTTTTTTTGTCAAAACATCAAGTTTAAAAGATTTCATAAACTTTCGTACATCATCAGATCCCTTATTATTATTAAAAATTAAGTGAATTCCAATTACTGCTTTTAAATGTGAAGCAAGTAATTTATCATCATCAACGGACAAAGAAGTTTGCTAAAAATGAAAAAAGTTCTACATAAAAAGAAGCCCGAACACTAACTATTTCCGTTAGTTGATTTTTTGCAACAAGTTCACATCCATTAGTTAACCAATTAGTTGTAGTAATCCATCGATCAATACCGTATTCTCTTCCCAATTTAGCAAGATTTTTAATATCCATTTGACGTTCCCGACTGTCATGCCAGCTTTTTAAATCTTGATTTGGTGTCTCATGATAACAATATTCTGTTATTAAAAGTTTAATAAAAGATTCTCCAATAGTTTCAAATCTTTTAAAATTTTGTGAATCACATTCAGCAAGCTTCAAAAAGACATTTTCAAGTGGTGGTCGATTATATTTAGCACGTAAAAATAAAGAAAATCTAAATGCCATTGCCTAAAATTATAAACTTAGTTAAATGATTAACAAAATCTGTTTTGATTGCAAAAATAAAACCATTTCAGAGTTCTATTCAACACGTTTGTAAAAAAGAGTTTCGATCTTTTGCAAAATGAAATTTAAAAAGTGAACTAACTTAGCGCAAAAAATGTGTTCAAAAAAGTATTTTCGTGCCAAAATAATAATTTATACAAAATCCAGGGATCCCGTAAAAACCGCATTTGAAAATGCATACTTTTTAAAAAACAACAGCGACGATTTAATACAACTTTTGAAAAACAATGTTTGTTGAATTTTTTTTTTGTAAACCTTGTTACGGCAAATTTCCACATAAAAATTATCACATGTTTAGTGAGGGGTTGAATTACGGTACAACAGTAATAGAAAATTCTATATTTATTTTTTTTTAAAACTAATAAAACAACAAAACATTTTTATAAAAGAATTTAAGCTAAAATTCCAATGGGTTCATCTTCAATTCCACAAGCATTATT
>CABFKO010015632.1:0-10058 GCA_901766855.1 Panagrolaimus sp. ES5
CTTCGTATTTTATTACTAAATTCCATTTTTTTAAATATATAGTTACAACATTATAGCTTTCCATCTATTAAATGTTGATTGTTCGTTTTTCAGTTGTTAATCTCATTTTGTTGCGAAAAAATACAACAAAAACGGAATTGCATAAAAATCAATTTTTTTTTAAAAAAATGACTTCATACATCTGCTTCTGCTGGGGTTGTGCTTTATTTGATTGTTGCATTTTCTGGTGGACGTGTAAAAATAATATTAAGCCTGCTTTGGTAGCTTAGCTGATAGTCCAAAAACTGGGGGAAGTTATTGGGAGCGACACTAAGCTTTTTTTTACTTCTTTAGTGTAAAAGGATTTTCAACTGAAACCTTGCATTATTACTTTGATATATACTTTGTAACTGGATTGCAACTTTAGTTATTACTTTACATTTTCTATCCGTTTTTAAAAACTTACATAGCAATGGCCGCACGACGAATACAACAATCAAAATATTATAAGCTGAAACAAAAGCCGAAAAAACGTGGAATCGAGAATCAAATTTTCAGGCGCAAGAAACGTGAACTGAAAATATTGCTGCAAGATTAAAAAAGTAATGATGCGGAAGCAAATTAAAGTATGCCTCTACATTTTGTTTGCATTGATTTCCCGGTTAATCAAAAAGTTGCGCATAACCAACTTTTTTAATGGTTTTGCCAATACAGTACAATCTAAAGTTTAAATTATTGTGCTGTATTGAAAAAGTAGCGGTACAAACTTTTAATTTATAGAAAACTTTAATCGCAATTTTGAAGAGTGTTATTGTTAATACGTTTTATTCCTTTATTTCCGAAAGCATTTGCAGGCGGGCCGAAGGCCTGCTTATAGCCTAGTAATGAAAAATGCAAATGTATTTTTTTTACAAACAATATTGATTGATTGTCATAATAAAAATTTTTTTGTCTTATTTATCCTTCTTTTCCGAAAGCTAACACAAAATATTGATATAAAATATTTAGAAACAAACATTTTCACCTCACATAAAATAAATTGGTTTCACAATTTAAACCATTTTTCTTTTTACAGTAAATTCCTTCCTTTTTTTGCATAAATATTCAATATATTTCCATTTATTGATATTTATGCAAAAAAAATCTATAGTTACCCATATGTTTGTTAATCCAGAAGCTATATCTAAACATAGCAGATAAATTTATAACAGATTATTTAAGATAAGGTTTTTATTTATGGATTCATAAGTGTGGTGTTTATATAATTACATACAAAAATTTATAAAAATTTAAAGTAGCGCTCAAAAAAAAACGAACACATCATTTTTCTATAATAACTTTTTAGACAATGGCCCAATTATTTTGACCTATTTACCCAAAAAATCCCATCTTATGACAAGCTTAAACAACATATAACACAAGGCATATCAAAAGAATTCAAAAAGTTTTGTCAAAAAAACACAAAATTATTATTATTACTGTATATATGTATATAAGTTTATTTTTTACCACTGAGACCTTGTCCTGCATATTTTAAAGTATTTCCTGCACCTTCAACAAGTCCACCAGCGGTTTGTCCAACAAATCGAACTGGAGGTTCTACAGCCCGTCCAACAGCCTATAAAAAAAGGGTTTGTTAGTTTAAAATTTCCATATTTGTATATTCATTGTTATTACCGCTGCATCTCCACTAACTTCATCCATTCCAGCCTCTAATATTGTTCTACATTGAACCTGAAAAATAAAATTTTTTTTAAAACTTTGGATAACAGTTTTAAAAGAAGAGTCGAACAGTCGAACCTTATGATAATGTTTGACTTTAGACCGTGAAAAAAAAAGACGTAATAAAGAGGTGGACGCTAGTGTACGTTGACCCAACCCAAAACCCTATCGGGTCGCGTCATAACGAGCATCAAATTTCAGCTTTCCCTCTCCCCTAAAAGTGCTGACTGCATATTTTAAAGTATTTCCTGCACCTTCAACAAGTCCACCAGCGGTTGACTTGTTGAACAATTTTGTAATTATTTGTATTAATTCATCTGGACAATCAAATATCTTTGTTATCGACAGAGATATCAAACCTTTTATCACACAAAAAATTCATTTTTTTTAAAACTTACTAAAGTAACTGCAGCAATAAGGCAAAGAGAAACAAGAATAAAATATTTCATTGTTTTTTGGATTTAACTGAAAAAATGTGTTATTTAAAAACTTTTTAAAAAACGTTGAAAAACACAGTTTGTGATAAAATACCGTTTTTCAGTAATTCCTTTTATAGCTCAGAATCAAAAAACATTCAAAAAGCAAAGGTTAATTGTGGGAAAAATTTGAAGAAGTAAACCCAAACGAGTTTTACCCCAAAACAATAATATTAATTGCAAACATGTTTTTCTCAGAAGAATGGTTGTTGTTGACAAATTCATTCTTTCAATTTGAACGGAAGTTTACAAAATATTTGGAGAAAAATACTTTTAACCACTTTTGATAAATGCTTTCGAGCATACTTCAGTTTAAAAATAAAAATTTCAGCACGTATTATTTTTTAACATAAATTTTTTCAAGGCCATAAGAAAGAGAAAACAAAATTTCAGGTGGAATAAAAACATTTTGGAGGGTTCAAAAATTTGATCTTTTGCTGTTGACGATAAAATGTAAAATGACATATTTTTTTGAAGAGGCAGGATTAAAAAGCTCTAATTATTTCAAAAGAACAAAAAATATTATAAAATCCAAAGAATTTTTTCAAATTGAATGATACAAAGATCAGCGTTAAAATTTTTAGAAATCACAAATATTATATGTTTTATGTTTGAAAATATTAATAGTTTTTTTACTTTTAAAAATTATATCTCATTCATCATCATACCATCACAATTTTTAAAAATCATAAAAAATCAAAAGTAAACTATAATCCGTTGTATCTGCTTTTATAGAAATAGCAGAGGATTAATTATTTATACATTTGTAAAAAAAACTAGAAAGGTAAAAATAAGTAGGTATAAAAACACAAAACAATTTTGTAATTATTTGTATTAATTCAATCTTTCAAAAAATGAGACCAATATTTTAAATTTTTGCAATTTTGTTGCTGGCAATATTTCAAGGCGGAGATGCAACCCCGATGGCAAATTAAATAAAAAAAGTTAGAAATCAACTTTCAACATTTTTAACAAATGCTCAAATAAAACAGGTAATATTTTTTAAACATATTACTGTAGAACAAGGCCGTACCCAGGAATAGTTTTTGGAGGGGGCACTTTCGATTTCAGGGGGGGCACGCCTTTGATATTTTGCCGCCGGCGGCAAAACATCAAAGGCATTTGCCAATTTTGGGCGGGGGGCACAGGCCCCGAATCCTCTCCCCTCGGTACGGCCTTGCTGTAGAATGTTTATTAATATAATTTTCTGGTAATAAATAAAATATTTGATATGGAATGGAATAAAAAAACTGTTGACCAAATCAAAGATGAAATCATTTCACAGTACACAAATTTTGCAGAAAAGGGCCCGTATTGAAAAAAAATTTTTCGTTCTTTCAATCCCCTCTCCCTTCTCACAAAAAATCTATCACTTTGCTCCGCGAGCACAAAGGAATTTGCACCGAAAAACGACGTTTACAAAATTATTAACATTTATTTGAAGACACTGATTAGCACATGGGGAAAAAACGTTTGTCACATAAAATTACAGTACTAATATGAACGATAAAACTGGTTTAATGTATTGATAGTTGTTGAAAGAGATAACCTTATATCTCAACGTTTTCAAAAAATGAATTCAAAAATGTAATTCAATTTTTGGCATCTCGATTTCATGAAATGATTCAACCACTTTTTGAATGGCTTCTTTCATTGCGTTTTGATAACTTTCATTAATCGAACGTTTGTAAGCGATTGAAAAAAAAGATTTCAAAATAATATTGTCCTAAAAATAACTGAAACAACAAGTTTATTTAAAAAAAGCAAACCTTAATAAATTTGCAGAATAAACTAGGTTCAATTTTTTCTGTGAACTGATTGACGCGAAACTCTTCAATTTTGACATTTCTTTTTAGTTGTGATAATATTTGTGATGATTCAGTTGTTGTCATCATTGATTTCAATGAGAAACATCTAAAAAAATGAATAAAAAGAAAATATGGTAACAATTTTATATATTACAGTATCCCAAAATTACATTCTTTTTTAACATTAAAATTAAAAAATTTGCTACTATTTTCGATGTGAAATAAAGTTTTTAATTTTTAAAAGCAAAAATTTTACGAAAACTTTTTTATACTTTTTAAATATTCCAGGACTATGATTTCTCAAAAATCAAGAAATTGCAAAAAACTGAATTTTTATATTGCAGTTATAAATCCTTTCGTGAAATTCTATGAAGGAGTAAAAATTAAAAAAGGTCGGGGGGTAACTGTAAGAAACAAACATTTTATATGCATTCGGCAGCCATTTCATTAGCTTTTCTAAAGTAATGTCATTCTCTTCTTCTTTTTTTGACGTTAATAATGTAATTCTTATATCACATAATTCAATTTCTCGAATTGTTTCCCTTTGAACTAACATATCAAATTGTGATACTGATATATCAACAGCAAGGATCAAATATCGAATATCAGATTGATAAACCTTGCTTAAAAATTTAAATTCTCCATAAATTTTAATCGAATTTTCAAACCAAATTTTCTTGTTAAAAGTAATTAATTGTTTTTCGTCTTCAATGTATTCACCCCCTTCTTCGATATATCCCAAATACAAAGAATTTTGATGAAAATGATCTGCGATGTTCCATGTAACTTCCATATGCCAAATGGGAATAACTTGTTTGTGTGCAAAAAAGAATTTGCAAGTAGTAATAAGTTTACGGTAGGATTTTATGATATAATTTTTTGTACAAATATAATGTATTAATGTCTTTGGAAAAGTAAATTCTTGAATAAAGCTATTTTGGGGATTGAAAAAAATGTTACATTGTTTGTAAATAATTTCGTCACCAAAAAGTATTTCATCGTCATCTCCTGTGGGAGAGATTTTTTTTTCCGCTGTAATAGATTTGAATGGTGGAATATGTGATAACTCTGGTAAAAAAAATTTTTCATCAGTCATTCCAAAATATTCGTAAAATCTTTTTAAATCATTTATCCAAATTTCAACGTTATATCCATCTCTTTGAAAATCTTCAATATTTTTGGCATAAGTTTTTCGACTTTTTGAATCTTCAATAAATAATCGACAATATCGTTTATAAAGGTTCAAAATCCTCTAAAATATTTTGTTTTTACTAATATTATGCATAGATCTTCGAGAGCTTTTCGTTTTAAAAATGTTTCCCCCGCAATTTTTAAAAGTTTCGCTTTCCCCTACTCCATTTTTCATTTTTTTCCCAGCGAATTTTTGAAACATTTTTCAAATTTTCCAATAAAAATATTTTTACAGTATTTTTGGAAGCCAAAACTATAAAAAGAGTCTAAAACAATAGCAATTTAGAGAAAGGGAAATAAGAGGCCCTGGGAACGGGGAAAGGGCAGACCAATGTTGTAAACAAATAGCTGTTAATAAAATGCTTATTTTATTAAAATTTCTTTTATTTTGTTAATATAACAAGCACAAAAATGTAAATCATTGCATACAAAAAAAACATCCTTCCCTGTTCCTCCCCGATTTTGAAATTTTTACCTTTCAGTCTGAATCCCGGAGAAAGGGAAATAAGAGTCCCTGGGAGCTGGGAAAGGGCAGGCCAGTCCCTTTACTGATTTAGGTACAATTAATGAAATTTTTTTTCTAACCATTTTATCACCATTCGTTTTTCTTCAAAAAGAGCGAGTCCGTGGTTAAGAAAGTTATCTCATAACATAAATTGTTTAAAATTAAAGACTGAATTATTAAGTTGCTCAATTCTGTGTGAAAAAAAACCTTTGAAGTTTGGTATTGATAAAAATAAGAATTTTTCGGTAAAATATAATTAGTAATGTCCACCCAAATTAAAAATTTCGAAATTCTTCAAACAAGTTTGACAATTTCTTTCCTCTTAACAACTTACAATATCGGAGCGGTTTTTTAAGTAATCAAAATAAAATGACCACATCTCTTTGTTGCAGGGACTTTGTGAAATCCGGTATTCAATATTTTCCACAATAAAATCGTCATCTTCCACTTTTTTTAACAAAGTTAACCATTCAAAATCTGTTTTTGCAGCCATTAATTTAGCGTACAATTTTTTGGCATCTTCATGATTTTTCAATAACCTCGTATTCATCGGAGCATCTAAAACAGACAACGGTTTTTTTCAACAGATAATCGCACCTAAATCCAGACGATTTTCGAAAAAACGGGACGTGTGTAACAGTCCGAGCGCTTCGTAATTTTCCAAGCTGAATAATTCATTGTTATTGATACATAATATCTCAGACGAACATGTTGTTTTGGGCTGTTGATGCACCTTATAAAAATCACACTAACAAGAACTTTAAAAAATCACTTACCACTTCGGCGTTCATACAATGTCATAATTTCATTCAACTTTGAATGGGGTATTACCAAAACTTGTTCTAATAATACTACATGCCGTAACCTGTAAATTTCAACCCACCTACAAATTCTTTCAAAGTCAGGAAAAGATAAAAGTTTCCGATATGGCTGAAAAATTAATTTAAACATACATGTGTTTGTATATTTGTTACCACCGATTTTGTGCTTCTTTTAAAACCTTCATAATCATTAAAATTATTCTAAAAGATTGTTACATTTTTTTTATTTTTTTCGTGTGGAAAAGCTATAATAAAAGGTGTTTAAAAAAATAGTTCGCCGAGGTTATCCTCCAATAAAACAGCGATTGTTCGTTCGTTGGTGCTCACCTCATAGATTTGTGTTTTTAAAATTAGCTTCGTATTTTATTACTAAATTCCATTTTTTTAAATATATAGTTGAAGCTTTCCATCTAATAAATGGTAATTGTTTGCTTGTTAGTTTGTCTCATTTTGTGGCGAAAAAATACAACAAAAGCGAAATTGCATAAAAATCAACTTTTTTTTTAAAAAATGACTAAACGTTCATACATCTGCTTCTGCTGGGGTTGTGCTTTATTTGATTGTTGCATTTTCTGATGGACGTGTAACAAAAAGTCTTAAGCCTGCTTTGGTGCCTTTTAGGTTTGCTGATAGTCAAAAAGTTTTGGGAAGTTATTTGGAGCACCACTAAGCCTTTTTTTACTTCTTCAGTGTAAAAGGATTTTCAACTCAAACCTTGCATTATTACTTTGATATATACTTTGTAACTGGATTGTAACTTTATTTATTACTTTACACTTTCTATCCGTTTTTAATAACTTACATAGCATTGGCCGCACGATGAATACATTCCTGCAAGGGGCGAATTTTTTGCCGCTTCGGTGGCCGTGTGGGTGCGCGCTTTGGCCAAAGGATGTTCACGCAAAGAGAGGATACTGGTTCCCATTTCAGCCCACAAATTTTTCTCTTTTCTTTATTTATATTGTTAGAATCTGCAAACTTGGGTTTTTTGTTCCCATGTTTTTTTTATTGTTATTTACTTTTTTCATTATCGTATCACATCTCATTCTAAAAAATTAAAAATATTATAAGCTGAAACGAAAGCCGAAAAAACGTGGAATTGAGAATCAAATTTTCAGACGCAAGAAACGTGAACTGAAAATATTGCTGCAAGATTAAAAATGTAATGATGCGGAAGCGAATTAAAGTATACCTCTAAATTTCGTTTGCATTGATTTCCCAGTTAATCAAAAAGTTGCGCATAACCAACTTTTTAATAGTATTGTCAATGCAGTACTATTAAAGTTAAAATTATATATTGGAAAAGCAACGGTACAAACTTTTAATTTACAAAAACTTTAATCGCAGTCTTGAAGAGTACTTAGGGTCGATATGCCTATTTGCGATGTTGCATAGAAATCTATTTTTATGTGTGCCACTCATTTAATAAGTATTTCGAATTTCGAGTCATTCACAAAGTACGTCTTAATGATTATAAAGCTTTAAAAGAAGAACAAACCCAACTAGCAGTTCACAAAACCGGCTTTATAATATATTTATTTTTTAAAATCCACATACTCTTTTAAACAATTTTTCATTGATTTCAAACATATCAATATAAAAATGCTTGATACTTTCAGCATACAGTTTTTCCAATATTTTAGTGGATTCATAATCAAAATTTTGTTCCCCCACCAAAGCTTTACATGATGCACCATATTCTTTGCTAAAAAATATATGTGTTGTTGTGTCAGATTTTGAGAACCGTATGTGTTCTTGAAAACTGAAAAATACACGTTTTCGGTTCCCAATTGTTGTGTCAGTTTTAGAGAACCCGAGGGTTCCCTAAATGTGACACAACATACGTATAATTTAAGGTAAAATTAAATTTTAAATGCCACAAATTTTTTTTTTGATTGAAAAACTTACAGAATCCATTCTTTCCATAAAATAGGTACAACAGTAAAATGATTGCAGAAATTTTCAAAAACCTTTTTTTGTCCAGATATTGTTTTTTCCTTTGACAGTGTCTTCACTAAAGATTCTGCAGCGATTTTATAAGCGGGTGGGTAATCAGTAAAATTTAAATCTTCCATCTTTTTATTAGTCGATAAATAAAACTCAAAAAAGTATCAGATTTTTTCTATTTTAAGAGTACGATCTATTTTTTTATGGACAAAACAATGAGTAGATTTGAAAACATAGTAACATAAAAAACGAAGAAAGAAATAAATGTCTTAAATAGGCTGAGAGCTATCGCCAAGGAGGTTATGAGATATTGCTCAGAAGAAAAAAGACCAAATAACTCTTAGAGAAAAGCCTTTAGAGGCGACCTTTTCTTAGAATCCCCAATTTGAAAATGAGTGAAAATCTTGGACCTCTGCTTATTAGTATTGTGCAATTAACCGGTAAATTAAAAATCCGTAAATTTACCGGTTAATTTACCGATTTCATAATTTACCAATTTTGTTTAAAAAAAATTTTGCACCGCTAAATTTACCGCATATCAACGCTTTTTTTAATTTAAAACTGGGAACTTTTGGAGCATATTTGACTGCAATTTTAAGCGAAGGCTTTCCGCATCTCATATTTTTTTTATAACAATCAATACCATTTGTGAAAAAGTGACATAATCATTTTTTATTGCAACAAAAATGTTGCGAACAGAAAGTGCAAACTTTTAATTTTTGAAACAACCTTAAAAAATTATATATCTTTTTCATGCTCCATGAAAAAACACTTGTACTTCATTTATAAACGGTATTGATTTATGAAAAATTAATCACACTGAGAAAAATTAATCTTTTCTGAAAAAAACAAACAGTTTTTTTCAGAAAAATCTACAACACTCTAATTTGAGAAGGTTATTCAATTAAAGCTTTTTTTGTTTTTCAAAAAATATGCAAACTTTTTTTGATAAATCTCATTATTTATATTATATGTGTTACCTCCAAATCGTGTAATCGTCCATTTCATGAAATTGACGTCCAGTTTGTAAAACCATATAAGTACTGGTGATAAAAATATCAATCAAAGTTTATAAAACTTTTTTAAAGTAATTATTGATAATATAAATATGTTTTGCGACCTTAAAAAACTGTTTTAGCTCATTAATTCCGATATATAGCATTTTAGAGTATAATATAAAAAATTCAAGGCCGTACCCAGGATCGAATTTTAGGGGGGAAATTTTTTTGAAAAAGTTGAAATTATTTATAACTGTAAAAAATTGGTTTCGCAATTCTTGAGCAATAAAAAATTTATTATAGCTTTAATAAGCATGAAAAACTATCAAAAGGTGTTAAATTGTCATTTTACAAACTTTTGATAATTTTACCAAATTACCACAAATTACTTATTACTATAATAAAATGTATTCTAAAATCTCGATTTTGGTGCGTAAAATAATTTTAGACTAAAATAAAATTACATTAACGTCTACATTTCAAAAGTAAGGTTTTTGGATCTTTTTGGTTGAAGAAAAATATTAATTTGTGGTGATTAATTAACGTAAAAATTACCACCAGTAGGGTTGTCAATTCCCCGGGGAATCGAAAAAAGTGGGGGAATCCCCGGG
>CABFKO010015732.1:0-10039 GCA_901766855.1 Panagrolaimus sp. ES5
CAAAATAAAATATTAATTATTTCATATTTTAATTAATTTTAAGAGAATACATAAAATCAGATTTGTCACAAAATTTAAAAAATTAGAATAAACGATAGTGCATTATTTGAATCAAAATGAATTTTATGAAAGACCTTTGTACTTTTTGTATATTGGTTTTTGAGCTGTTGTTCTTTTAATTCCATAATCAAAGATAAAACAAGCAGTTCCGGAATTGATTTTAATGCTTTTTTGTAGGGACTGTTTTTTGATAAGCTGATTTTTTTCTTCTTTCAACAATCAATGATTTCTCTCGATCTACAAAATAGGTGCAATAATAATTTGTTCATGTCCATTTGATTCTTTTTGATATATTGTTGCATTAATTATTCTTCTCTCAATTTCATTTACTTCAGCATGATGATTTTTTGAATAAAAATGCTTTGTTGTTACTTCCTAAAAATTTAAAATTCAAGGAGATTAGGATATACAATATCCAAAATATGAAAACTTACTCGTTTAAGCTTTGGAGACATTCCAGCTAAAATTTCAAGTCTATAACATATCCCATTAATGAATTGTTTTGTTGCATTTAATACAAGAATTGGAAAGAAATAATGATGATCCGGGCATTTTTCATTGAAATCTATCATCACTTTCTTTGCTAGTTCCTGCAAAAATAGCTAATTTGGTTTCACCATGAAAATTATATTAATATATTTGGTCTCACAACGAAAAATTTAATCAGAATTTTGATCTCGCAACGAAATCTTTCTTTAAAGTTCAAACTTACTTTAATATCTTTTGATCTTGGATTTAATACTAATGCAGCACCTCTTTGAAGAATATCAGCTTCAGAAGATTGCCTTCGACGCTTCATTGCACGTTTAATTTTTCGACTTTCATCAGATTCTTGAATAATTTTTGCTGCTTCAAATGATATCATTTTTTGTTTCTGTGAATACTACTAAAAAGTTTCAACAACCACCTTTAAATGACGCATAAATAAAAACATACCCCACACAAAAAAGAAGATATATGTTTTGAAAACAAAAAATTAAAATAAAGAAGAGATAATTTGAAACACAACTGGATAATAAACACTCCCGAAAACCTTTATGACAAAAACTAAATAATATTATTTTTTTGCAGCAAGGTAGGTAGTGATCATTAGCGTCAGGTGCCATTTTGTTAATTTTAAGAAGTGATTCTTTGAAAAAAATTTGTTCATTTGTTTTTTTATATGTATATTTGTGACAAGACATAGATATTTTTAAACATAATTGATTGACATTTTCGTTAAAAGTTCAAAAAATTGAAAAAAGAATATTTGTTTAAAAAACATACAAAGATATTATTATTGCTTTTAGTTTCTGCAAAAAAAAGTCAGCGGTGTATCAAATTGCATTTTTTAAAAACAGTATTAGGGTAATAACAATATATGTAATACGATGAAAAGTGATGCATAACATACTGTATTGGCATACTGTATCTTGTAAAAAGTCAAGATTTTGTGAATAATGTTGTAACATAATTCATAAATATTTAATACTGAAATTTACTGTATTTACCATAAACAATTTATACAGTGCTATATCACAAAAAAATGTTTTTTGTAACTTAGTTTAAAGGCGTACGAATTTGTAAACCAATAAATCAACGAGAACAAATTTTTTAAATCGGTTACAAAATTCATTATTTACATTCCTTATTTCCCATTCCACAAGCTTTTTTAAAAATGAACATGTTTAATTTCCTTTGATCGTTCGTTCACCTTTTGATGATGATGATTGTAACACATGTTTTTATTGCAACATTTTTTATGAGTTTTCTTTATTATTAATACATGTATTTTTATAAAAAAAATGCCCTCATAAAACACATTCACTCTCGATACACAAATATCGAGAGTGAATGACACAGATGGTTGAAAGCTTTTTGAACTTTTTTATATTTTATTTTATCTTGTCTTCGTCTTCCTCTTCTTCTTCTCTTTTCTGTTGCTGCTGCAAAAACACAAGAACAAAAAAAAGTTATGTAAAAACGGCATCGTAAATGGTTCACCGACGCGTGTCTTTGCTCCATTTAAATTTAGAATTTGGAATAAAAAAAAGAAAGAAGAAAATGAGCGAAATATTATTTTTCATTTCCTTCCTCCACATTTAAAACAAAACAAAAAGAATATAGAAGAATATTTGACTGAAGCAGCAACAGTGAGTATTAGTCTCCTCTCTTCTCTTTTATCCTCTATCTTCTGTGTTTCTATTTTTCTGTTTGCAGAGTTTCTTTACTCATCCAAATTTAAAAAAAAATAGCCTGAAGGCTTAAACGAATTTCACAGCTTTTAAGTTAATGAAAAGTAAATTTTCAACAAAAAAATATATATTTGAATGTTTTTACAGCTTTCAAGAATAGCTGTTGCATAGTTTTATCTGCTAAAAATTAAACAAACAATTTAAAAGCCGTTTAATTTCTCACCAACGTTTATTTGATAGTAACAGAAAATATTTGAATGAATTTAGTTAATTTGTTTTTGGTTTTGTAAAATACTTTTTTTAGCATTTATATAGTTTTTGAATAATTTTTGCTTTTCAATTTTGTATATTTTTTTGTTACTAAATTAAAAAAAAGCAAAGATTTTCTTATATAACATTTATGTCAGCAGTAAAAATTTCATTTAGAAAATTAAATTTATGCAACTCTTACAAACATTCTTTTCTATTTCACCTTTACTCATAAACATATTACTTTTACCTTAACTAAAAACAAATTCTGTTATATTTTTCTCGCTGCTGCTGTTGTTGATGGATGTATTTTTATACCTTAAAAAGCCATAAATTCATTTTCAAATGCCAACAAACGACTTTTTTATTTCAGATTTTTACAAAAAAAAAGTAACGTCGTAAATCATTTATTTTTCAGTTGCTGTTTTTGTTTTTACTAAAAAAACCTTTAAAGCTCGAAAAATATAAGAGTTAGTTTTCATCACATAAAGAAAAGAATATATGTAATATATTTGTTTCGTTCATAAAAAAATATAAATATCAGTTTTTTTTCAAACCAAACATTTTTGGCAAATAAAAAAAATCACCGCCAAAAAAAACTGCTGCATTCTATCCATCCATCCACCTGCAAGCAAGCATTTTTTTGGTGTTTCATTCATTTTTTTCCCGGAGTTTTTTTTCTTTTTCCTGTTTTTTTAGCTTTCAATCAGTGCCCTTTTGTTTCCGATTCTTATTCTATTCTTTTTTTGCCCCCTGAAAATATTTATATTTAACATGTTCAGCTTTTTTGCCCGATCTCGACCTTGGATTCTTTCTTCTTTCTTTTTTTCCTTGCCATTTTTTATTTTTTCTTATCCGAACACGATCTTTCTTTTTTTGTTTCTCTCTCTCTCACTTTTTGCCGATGATTTTTTCCTTTCACTTTTCTTCACTTTTATATATTATTATTTTACTTGTACGAACATGATTCATTTTTTGACAGTTTTTTTGCAGTAAAAAAATTATTATTATTGAGTCCTTGAGTTTTTTTGCTCTCTCTCTTTCTTCTATATTTCGGCATCCCATCCAATTCCAAAACTCAACCTTACTCTACTCGCTAATTACCGTTCTTTTGTTTCTTTCTTCGAACATATAAAAAAATTTTTTTGTGATGAATGGAAAAAGGCAAGTAACAATAATAATGGAATTTATTTTTTTTGCGGTGACCGAATCAAGAACCCAACAAAAACATATTAATGAAAATATTTTTTGCTTTTTACTACCTTCCAAATAAAAAATATAATTTGGAAGGTAAATGTTTGCTGCAGTGATTAAAGCTGCTTCTATCTTTGCTTTCTTTCTTCCTTTTCTTGCTTCTTATTTTTTTGTAGTAAAAACGGAAAAAAAAGAAGGTGTTTCGCCTTTTACGGCTGCTACTTATTTTTTTTATACCGAAGAAATTTTTATGTGTGCCTTTAATCTGGGGATCGACTTTCGTTGACTCTTTTTTTTTCTTTCTGTAATAATAAAACAGTGATGAAAATTGCTTTTATTTTTTTCTAAAGTGAAAATATGAAAATACATATATAAATTAGAGTTGTTAGAAAGAAGGAGGTGGGGAGAAAAAAAGAAGGAAATAAAAATGGTGATGTTTAATGAAACATGTGCACAATAATTAATAACTTTTTTTCTTCTTTAATTTGGATATTTTTAATGGAATTTGAAAAAAAGTGATTGTATTTTGATGTGAGAAAAAGGGTTGACGTAAATAAATGAATTTGGATACAAAGTTATGAGTCACAAAGTTTTATCTTAGTCATTTTCGAAGTTTCTGTAGCTTGAAAAAAAATTATCATTGAGCTAATTAGAAAATAAAGATTTAAAAATAGATTTTTTGTTTCGAGTTTTATAGAACTTATATTTCATAAAATTATAAGTTTAATAAAACTATTAAAAAAATATTTTAAAAAATGTTATAAAAACGATGTTTCATATTTTTGAAACACCTTTCATTTTATCATTTATCATTTCCAAATCTGTTTCAGATATTTAAAATGATGTATCATCATCTGTTTTTTATCCGTTCTCATAAATCTGTTTGACCTTTTTTTATACCTTCACTTCTTGTAATGCCTGCTTTATTACATACATTAGATGAGATTGACACAATCTCCGAACAATCTTTTCTTTTTTCTTGTGATTCGCGCAAAAAAAATTCTTTTTACCTCCTACCTTTTATTCTCACACTTTTTTTCCTTCTTTCCTTTTTTTCCATGTTTGTATCTGTTCAATAACAAATGTTTGTATGTGACATTAACAGTGATTAATGGCATATCTTCTTTTTTTCTTCTTTTAATTTTACCTTTTTATTTCTGAATCGCGTTCCATTTCATGATTGTTTGTTTCTCATTTATTTTTTTTCATCTATCAAAAATTCTTCCTTCCTTTTTTTCCGACTTTTATATTTAAAAAAAAATCTCATTATAATAATATTTCACCTGTTTTTATATTTTTTTGTCGGCACAAAAAACAAAATTAAAGAGATGATCCATCCATTCTTTTAGTCAAGGTTAAAAAAGCACTTTTTTTCTTCCCTTTCTGAATCCATTTCTAAAATTGAAGAGGTTCGTTAATATGCAAATTAGCATCAAACGTTTCAATGACCATTAAATACCCCCTCTTTTTTTGCCTCTTTAATCATCGAGGACGCTTATTAAAAAAAGTCATTTGCCAAAAATGCCGCCGTTTTTTGTTGCTGCTTTTTTTAAGTCATTTTTCGGGTTTTGCTTTAATTTTTTAAACTTTTTTTTTGAAAATTTTCATGCGCGTTTTTTCTTCTAACAAATCCGGTTTAACTCATTTTTCATAAAAATTTGATTTTGCATTTAAATTTTTTAAAAATAATGCTTCTCTTTTTTTTGGGCAGTTTTAATAAAACTCAAGTTTTTGGTCACTCTTTTTTTCTGCTTCCATCTGTCATCATTCTTGGTTGTCGTTGTCATCACCCCAAAAGAAAGCAGAGAGACTTATTTTAATTTCTTGACTTAATATTTTATGAATCTCCTTTCTTCTTCTTTTTAGATGCTTCTTCTTTTCTAAAAGCTTTATCTTCAGGCTAAAGCTTTTTTGTCTCCAACATTTATTTTATTCTTTGGATGTTTTGCAACAAAAATAAAAGCAAGAAAAACAGCAGCAGCTTTTTTGCATTTATATTTTTGCGTGAGATATTTTTAATGTATTTATGCTTTTTGAAAGTGCCTCTTTTTTTTCTCCTTCAAAAATCTCGTTTCAAATTTTCTTTATTGTTTGAATTAGAATTTTTTTTTTCCAACATTGCTCTAATTTTGGAACGTGGAAAAATGGCAACAACCCAAAATTGGCTTTCAAGAAAATATGCAAGAAAAAAAAAGATAGAAACTAAAATAAAAGGAAAGAAAAAAGAAGATGGGAAGGGCAATTTACTCAATTGTAGCTTGTTTCTCGTCTTTTTTTTGGATTTTGTTTTTGCCTATTTAGAAATGTGCCCTAATTGTTTTTTCTTTTTGCTTTTAAAAGATGGTTTTTTAGTTAGTTTTTTTGCAATGACTTTTTTTACGAATTTTATTAATGTTAATGGCACTTAAAATAGAATTCAAACAAAGCATTTGATTGTTTTACAGTAATTTTTTGAATAATCAAGTTTAAAGGATTACTGTAGCTGATTTTTTTTGTAAAGGGTTTTTGACAAAAAATTTTTTGTGATCAAAATTTATCTCTCTTTTTTTAACCTTTTCAGAACACATTTTTTGGAACTTTTTTATGATGATTTTTTCTTTCCGTTATTTATTTTTTTTATAGTTTTTACCATATTTCTTTTTTGTCCCCCCTTTTAATTCATTCTATTAGAAAAAAACCCATTGACAATTAAAAACAAAAACATTTATACAACTCAAAATTTATGCAATCTGGTTGGGTTCAATCGTGCCAGCTTCAAATATAAATGTTTTTAAAAGACAAAGAAAGAGACCCAATCTTTGTCGCTGTCGTTAAAATTGCGCATCATCATCGTCGCTTTTATTTCATTGCCAAATCTCTTACATTATCGTTCTGCTTTATTTTTTTTAAATGTTAAATGGACATAAATCGCTCTGTTTTTTTCGTGTCGCGCCCATCAACAAAAACAATCACCATTCATTTCCCCATTTTTTTAAAGATGGGCCTTTTTTTAAAAAGGAACGGACAAAATTATTTCAATCTTCATCTGAGATTTTGGACCAGATGATGTTGATGATGTAACTCTAACTATAACTAACGGATGCTACCAGCTTTAAAAAGGTTCCTCTTTCATCCACAAAAAAATATGTAAAAAAAAGACTTAAACTGCAGTTTTTGATTTAAAAAATGTTAAAACGGAAATGATTGAACATAAAAAAAGATAAACCCGAAACAACTCAATTATTCACAGATGTGTTATTTTTAACTATTTTTAAAAAAAATGCATAATTCCCGGAAAAAAATAACGACAACGACATTTTTTTGCAGTGAAAAAAAGTATTAATGTTTTTTTGATTATTATTATTTTTTTGATCAAATATGTATTTTTTTGGTGGTGGTAGAGGTGGTACAAGTTTTTTGTTGCCTTTCACGGTTCTATATTTTTTAGCCAGGAATGTCCCCTTTTTTTGATTTTGGGTGTTCCGCCCTTCTCTGCCTTCTTTTTTCCGGATTTGTTGGAAATTAGAAAAATATATATTTCATTTCAGCGCGAAAAAAAACAACAGAAGAAAAAAAAGGCGGACTTTCGAAGAATAAAAGAAAGAAAAAATTGGACAAAAAAAAGGAAAAGAGTAAGGGCGCAGGTTTTTTTATACTTTCTCAAAGCTGTAACAACAGAGAGAAAGAGATCGGCATTTTTCTCATATTTTTTTTTCTGACCTTTCATAAATGCAACAAAACAATAAGGCTTCTTTTCTATATTCCTTTTTTTCTTTTTTTACCTCCTCGCAATAACTAACGACTGTCAACAAACAATTATTATTACTGCTTCTTTTTCCTTTGATTTTTTTACCAATGTTTTTGTTATTACTTTCTTTTTTTAATTTAATATATCCCTTTCATCCTTTTTTTGCCGTTCCTGTCTTTTTTGTCTTTCATGAATCTTTTTTTACGCCATATTTTTCAACAAAAAAAATTCATCTCTTTTTTCTTCGGTAAAATCTTTTGTTTTAAATAAATATTTTTATTGCTCTCTTTTTTGCGCAACCGATAAATAAAAAACATAAAAAAGCAAGCCATTTTTTCGGCAAAAAAAAATTTATATATCATATTTTTGAAAAAATTGAAGGGTGTTGAATGACTTTCTTTCTTTTTTTTTTAACGTTGTCTTTTATAATAAATTTTCTTATTTCACGTTTATAAACCTCCCTTATTTTTTCGTGTTTTTTTTCATCGTTATTTTCGGCATAGAAAAAAAGAGAGAGAGATTCGGCTTTTCTTTCTTTGCTTCATGAACTTCCCTCTTTCTCTTTCATTTTTTTTCATTTTTTGTGATTTATTACATATATTTTTTTCATTTTCTTTTTTTTGTAACAGACTTTACCGACATTGAAAAAAAAACAACAGCAAAAATGTTTATGATTAATTTTTTGGCGTGGTTTTTTGTTTTTTTGGTGTTTAAAAAATTTTGAAAGAGTTTTAGTCTTTTTAATGTTTATTACAGTAGTTTTGTAATGGTTCCACCGCGAATGTTTTTATGGTGTTCGTTGCGAGATCTTTTCACATTTTGCCAAAAAAAAGTGACTGACTTCAACTTAAAATTCTAATGTTTCAGATTTTTTACCCGCTAATGGCATCATAATACATATCAACTTTTTCATCCTTAATATTAGCCTTTAATTTTTTTCACTCATCTATTCCAGCTGCATCAGCAAGCATCTAAAACAAAAAAAATGACTACTTCTTATCGTCACTGTTTTATATTTTACTCATTCATTTTCAGCTTAACGACAGCACTTGACATTCGTAAGTCTCATGTTTTTTTCTATGTACTTTTTCTCTTACTTTGCTTCATTAACTTTGAAACTAAAAAATGCGCGAAACCTTTAATTTTGCAGCGGCATTTTTTCTTTCTTTGGCATAAAAATTAGCGATGAAAAAAAAGCAACTGGCTAATCTCAGGGTCAAGGCAAAAAAAAAGAGAGATAAATCGGATTTGAAACAATAATAATAATAATAAAAAAACGAATGTATAGTTTTTTTAAAAGCGTTCTTTTTTTTGTTTTTGTGAAAAAAAAGCTAGCTTCAAAAGTGCCCCGGATGGCCGCTGATTTTTATCGGTTTTAGAAAAAAAAGCGGTGATTCTTTGAGGCAAGAATAAAAAAAAACTTGTTTTATGATTTTTATGTGAAACAAAAAAAAAGATAATCAAATGTTTTAATCATACAGCTGTGGGGCAGCAGCAACAAGCTTTTTTTATTATTAAAAGTATATTTTTGAAGAATGCATTCAAGCAAAGGGGCACTTATAATTTTAAAGAAAGTTAAAATTGTTGTTCAAAATTTTATACAGTATTTTTTAAACTATTTTTTCAAACAGCTTCAGCTGCCAGAAGTTAATCCCAGCTACTACCATTGTTTAAAAAGGTGTCAACAGATCAGCTTTCCCAAAGCCCCCAAAACATTTGTCAAATTTTTTTTGGATTACTTACAATTTTATTTTTTTGCCATTTATCAAAAACTTTTTTTTCGATCAAAAACAATGAAAATGTGACCATTCTTTTTTTTCAACAAGTAATTTGATCCTCCATCTTTTTTTTGCTACTTTGGTAGTCAATCTTTCTTTTTTTGGATGGATTAACTTTGAAAATCAAAAAAAAGAAAATGTCGCGCAGATTATCTCTGTTTCTATGCAAATTTTTTTCTCTTTTAAGAAAAAAATATAAGGTGGCAAAATTGCAGTAGCAGTAACAAAAAAAGGGAGACCCTCAATCATTTTCATTTTATCCCCTCCAAAAAAGAATACTTTTTAAAAGCAGATGTTTTTCTGCTGTTCCTTTTTTTGCTTTCTCTTTGATTGTCGGGGAACTCTTTTGTATCATTCTAAATTGTTGCGTTATTTAAAAAAAATTGTGCAAAAGACTCTCCCTTTTATTGCTGCTGCTGCTGTAAAATGACCGGTCATATTTGAGTAAAAACAAAAACAGATCCCTCTAACAATTATTTTTTTTATTATTATTACACTTTCTTTGACAAAAAAAAAGAATAGTATTTTAACCACCGCTCTTTTATTTTTGCACAATAAATAAATTAGTTACAATGAAAGCGGATACTGTAATTAGCTTTGTCTCATTGCTTCCGTTGCCTTTCCTCTTTCTTTTATAATATTCGTATTTTTCCAAAAACGAAACAAAAAAAAGAAAGGAAACAAAAAAAACTGTGTCGGTTTTGTATCAAAAAAAAATTTTTTTTGAATGGCAAAAATATTATGGCCCTCTTTTTTCTCCTCCTTAAAAAAGAAGAATACAAACCCCATGAACGGCTCGTAATCATCATCATCATTTTATTATAATACATACAAAAATATATTTATTTATTTATTTA